>CAKNXH010058320.1:0-60933 GCA_932178445.1 Andricus quercusramuli | reverse complement strand
CTAAATTTTGACTTTCTAACTTTGACCATCCATTTTTCTCCGTGTGATATGCTTCATATTCTGCATTAAATTTATAATTATTAACAGGGAATATATTTGATTATTTAGTTATCGGAAGCTAGTTAATACTGATATTTAATCAAGATTTTTAGTTAATAATTAAATAATCAAATTGTTGTAAGCAATTTATCAAATGAATACGCAACTGTGAATGTTTTTTACATGAGTTAGGGCTGTTTTTCAATCTAATTGTCATAATAGTACCTCAGCATTGACATTGTAAAAAAAAATCTAATTTTTCATTTCATTTTTCTCATGAAATCTTCTTGAAAGTTTGTTAGTATCAACATCTGATGTACATATTATATAAAAATCATAATTAATGAACAAATTGTCGAAAAAATTCACAAATTCCACATTATCATGTGAATGAAGACTTTATTTTATAATTTTAATAATTTTTTCGCTCCGATTGAATACCACCCCGACATTGGCATCAGTAAGCGTAACAAAAAGCACTTCTACCGGAAAGAAAAACGTATAAAAAATATCATTGCGTAATAATATTTATAGAATAGCTAGCTACGATAATTATTATAATACGATAATACTACGATAATTATTCAATCTTGTCTTGGAAATCAGTTTAATTATTAAACACATGTACATATAGCGAAAAATTACGTTATAGAACTTTAATGCGCATCCTTAATAAAAATATTTCCCATCATGATTTTTTCAAAAGTTGTAATTATGGCAATGTGAATGTGCTGCTTTGTGTGACTCGCATGAACGACAACAAACTATTTGTAGATTCACAAAATATATTTAGAACATCATTACACAACATAACAGCTTATTCACACAACTAGCTCTCAAGAAGTGATTTTTTCAAATAATTAATTTTTCATTTTTTATTATTTTGCACTGGATAGTAATACACAAATTGCTTTCCCACAGCTAAAATGATTGGATTAATTTTCACATTTTTACTCCAGTCTTTTATATAACCCTCGGGTACTGTAGTAGCACCAGTTCCTAAATTAAAAAAAAACTATTGTTAAAAAATTCAAATCGAAAAAATCTGTTTGCTGCGCGGGTACATGTTTATCCCGCGCTTCGCGCGGGGCTCACCAATTTGAACCTTCTGACATTAAAAGTCAAACAATCGAGAACTGTGATTTGGCAATTGTGAGTTCTCTTTTGTTGAACCTCCTTCGGCTTTAACGAAAACATTCTCATTACGTATCTCGTGCTTCGCACTCCGTTATATGTTCGGAACGCGAAATTTTCTATATTACATATGTTCAACTCTATTATATTAGTTTCTGTACCTCGATCCGGGACTGTTTATTCACATATTGCAAAATAAGGTGAATATGTTATTTTTGATGATTACTTTAATATTTATTCCGTGTTTGGCGGTGATCTTTATTCGCAGCTACCCTGAAAAATGTATCATTTCAATAAATGTATATCATGAGAATTCATAATGTGCATTGATTTTGAAACAAACGTATTTTCATTGTCTTGTTTTTATAATTATAAAAATGCGCGTTCCATAAAAAAAGGTTAAAAGCAAATTTTAAGTTTAATTTAGGCGAAAAATTTTGTTATCAAATATTTCATTGTAGCTTGTGTCGTTTCTCAAAAAAATTTGATTATTGTTTCAATGCTATTTTTTATAATTAAAACAAAAATTACAGTCCTATCAAAATATAATTTATAACAAAATTGTCGATTTTTTTGGGATAAACTGTTTTCTTATTTTATTTTGTATTTCGTGACGTTTCTCCAAAAATATTAATTTTGTTAAAAATATTTTTTCAGTAATAATACAAAAACAACGCATACTATCAACAAATAATTCATTAAAAATTTGTACTTCTTTTTTAGATGAACTTCTCTTGTCTATTCATTTTTTTCCTATCTTGTGACGGTTTTCATGACATTTTATTTAATTTTTAATATTTGATGTTATTTTATAAAATTAAAACAAAAACTAAGCTTCCTTTTGAAAAAAATATTGATAGTAAATCTTTGGATCTTTTTTGGATAAACATTTTTTGTTCAATCATTTTTTTGCGTATCATGCATAGTTTAACAGCAAAATGGATTTGTTTCTTATTAAAAACATTTTCCACGATTAAGACGTAACATATGCGCCTCGAAAAAAATGGGCTTGCGAAAATTTGTTTATATTTTTGAGATTGATAAATTTGTTTGTCAACATTTTCGCATATCTCGTATAGTTTTGCTGGAAAATGGAATTTTTTTTTTTAAAAAAGCATTTTCGACGGATGAAGTCAGAACCGTTGGTTAAAAATGGCTGGTTAAGGAACTTGACCTTTCTCTTTGGCCCTGAAAAAGTATACCAAAGCACAATATAATCATAATTATTTCAAAAGTTATCGGGCCTACAGACTGTAGACAGACTACAGACGGACACCCTCATAATAACACTTTTTTTTCGCACTGAGGGGCTCTCAAAACGTGGAGATTTGATGAAAACCTGTGATGTCCGCATAAAACTAATAGCTTCTCATTAGGGTGAGAATGTAAAAATAAGTTTTTTACTACTGAACTGTTATAATAAAATTATGAAAAAAATCTGTTTTATTTAAGGCCATGTGACGAGTGGGTCACGTGACCGGATTCCTACCTTACCGACACTTTCTATTTGTCAACTTATTTTCACACGAATAGCAACATCGAGTTGAAAATTTGGGATAATAAATGAGAAGCACTAAGAAAGGCGGCTCTGGTCCCAAATTGCAATAATCATGAAAAAAGATTTAAACAAATTTTTTTTTGCTTTTATCGTGATTATTACAATTTAGTACCAGAGCCGCCTTTCTTAGTGCTTCTTATTTATAATCCCAAATTTTAAACTCGATATGGCTATTCGTTTGAAAATAAGTTGACAATTAGTAAAAGTGCCGGTAAGGTAGGAATCAGGTCACGTGACACATTCATCACATAGCCTTAACTTATTATTTTAAGAATTGTTTTAAATTGAACAATAACTTTATCGCATTTATTCATCCTTTAAGAAATAAAACTTCAAAATATACATATCTGTAAATATATAAAGTCAAAATTCTTGAAATTTCTTCAAGCTAAAAGTAAATTCATTCTTCACATGATATTTTGGAACTATTTTGTCTTGACCATAGCCTGGAAGTGAATCAAAACCTATAAAAAGAATAAAAAGAAATTGAGGTCTATAAAACTAGGCATCATACGATAATATCTACAGTTGACGCTATAATTACTTTTAATTGAGGTGAAATTAAATAGTGCGTCAACATAGCTTTCACGTTTTTGAGAGCTCTCATACCAATCAGCGTTTTCTGTCCGAGAATACTTGAGAAACATTTTTCCATATGACACGAGCCACGCGAAGGTAATTAGTGAACTTGAAATAGCGTTTCTCCGCAAAGTGGCGTAGGGCGGACGAGCGAAGGTGGCGGTTGCGACCAAGACCGTGGTGATTGTTGAGGGGTGTTGGGATATAGATTGTAGGTAGGCAAAAGAGTGGGGGAGGGTGATTCCGCGCTCGGATTTTCAGCACGGGTGGAAAACGGGTTTGGGGTTGCAGAGCGGTTTCTGCCGCCGGGGATGGCACTGACACCATACGACCTACATACAGGCCATTGTGCCCCACTGTATATTCCATTACATCATCAGTTGCTCCCGAAGAGGCTGAACCCAGATTCTCGTACACAACCGTCCTCGACTGTTACTGCTGCTGTTGGTTTCTCCGATCGAACCAACCCAAATTAAATTACTTTTCCGTCTTTTCTTTTTCTTTAGGTTCGCAAAGTTGGAATAAATAAATTAAATGTAGCCCGTTGAAAATAATTGTTGACACGAGCAATCCTGGGGTATCAAAAGTGCTGCAGCTCATCGCAATCTTTCATTCGATATCAAAGTAATCTGGTTTCAAGGGAAAAAAATGTACGAGCCCAATTTCATGACCCTCTAGAAAGCAAGAGTCGGTTTGTTTTATTTCTTAAAGATCTCACCAAAAATCTTGGTTAAAAGGTTTTCCAAAGGAGTAATTTTGAAAACCATACAATGTCTTAGGTTCTGGGCTCATTTAAGAAATTAAAGATAATGCCCATAGTAGCATACATTTGGAAAATTGTTGCAAAATAGTGTCATGCAATTTTTGAATTATTGAATCCAGAGGCCAACTACTTTTTGAAATCTGGTACATAATATACATCTCCCGTTAAATTGCCTGAGATCATTTCAAATCTCTTAAAATACCCAACAAGTTTTGAAATTCATTCAAATCGTTTAGAATACCTGAAATCCGTAGAAATTCCTAGAAGTTCCTACAAATTTAATTTATTTATTACAGCTTTTTTTAATTTTCTATAAGCATTCAAAATCTTTTTAATATCACTGAGATCCTGGATATTTTTTTTAATTCTTTGAAATTTTCTGAATTCCTACGAAATCATTTCAAAACCTTTAGCAATTTTGAAATCTCGTCAAATTCCTTTGAATCTCTTCAAATACCCTAAGATCTTTTAAATCCTTACAAATTCCTTGAAATGTATAAAATCCTTAAGGTCTGAGAAAATCCTAGTAAAAAAATTCAATAAATCCCATAAAACATCTCGAAATTTGTAATCATCATTTAAACTTCCTTGTAATCCATGTAAATCAATCAATTCCTTGTAAAATCTCAACAAATCTGATAAAGCTCCCACGAAATCCCTCAAAATCTTTCAAAATACACAAAAAGCTTCCAAATCCATAAAAATATGTTGAAACATCTCATATTCTGAAGAAATTCTCAGAAATCTGAAAAACTCTTCAATTTTCATAGCCCCTTGAAGTCTATAGAAATACTCTACATCTTATGGTATATTTTAATTTATTTCTAATCCTACGAGCCCTTTAAATATTTTTGAATGCCTTGAAATCCCTCGAAATTTTGTATATACTGTAAAAATTCCTTGAAATCTTATGAAATCATTTTAAATTCTATATAGTCCTTTGAAATTTTTGGGAATCTCATGAAATTCCTCGAAATATCTTAAAATACACTACAAATTCTTTAATGCATTCAAGAGAATCTCAACTGGAGACCCTAACATTTTTTCAAATGATTTTGGATCTCCATTATTTATTTAATTCGCGTGAAAATATTTCAAGAAAATCTCAAATTTTCTCGACGTCGCCTGGAATGCATCACGAAATTCCTAGAAATATTTCTTAATCCCGCACGACATCTTGAAACATTTAACATCTTTCGAAATTCCATTAAAAACATTTTCATCTGCAAAATCCTCTGAAACACCATAAAATCCTATGCGATCCCTAGAAGTCCCTTAAAATTTCAGCCCGTTTCATTTGCTTCCTAAATTTCTCTAGAAATTCTCTAAAATTCACTAGAATCCTCTGAACTTTTAGAAACATGTTGGAATCTTGTAAAATGCCCTCAAATCTGTCAAGTTCTTTAAAATCTATTGAAATTTGTTTAATCTTTAAATTGCTTGAAGATTCTATAAATTGGCGTCGATCTGATAAAATCCTTACAAAGTCCTTGAAATACTTCGCAATCCCGTGAATTATCTTGGAAATTGTAATGAATCTTCAAATTTCTTCAAAAATTTTGGTAACTTTGAATTTTTCTGAATCAGATTAAACTTTTTTAAATCTTTGAAATTCCCCAAAATCCCTTGAAATATTTTGGTCCTAAACTAGAAGCTTTGAATCACTATAAAATCGCTAAAACCAGCGAAAATCCTCTGAAATCCTTTGATATCTTTTGAAATCTTCAAAATATTGAAATCTTGTAAAATTGTTATTCTTGAAGCGACACATATGTTATTTGGACAATCTAGATCATTTTATTCAAATGCCTATTAATCTGCTGCAAATCACTGTAATCCTACTTCAAGGTCAAAGTAGTACCCTATGATTCTCTGTGTTAGTTTACTAATTGCGTCGTAAAATATGACTTGCTGAAAAAATAAGAAATAATATGTGGGCGTCCACATGAAAAAGGCCGTTATGGTGTTACGTACGGGGGCATATAGTCGGATAAATCCCCGATGTTTTAAGCAGAAGACAAACTTTTTAGGTTAAAACCATTCACCGGGCAATTTTGAAATTGGAACTTCAAAAAACCGCTTTTCGACAAAAACGCATGTAAAGTTGGCAAGTGCCACATGCGCAAGTGTTATCCTTTTTTTTCGAATATGCAATATACCTACTTCCGGTTTCCTTTGAGACGTAAGTATAGTGTCGATAGATTCACTATACATCCGTGTATCATCCTCTACTCAAATCAGAAAATAATACTTTTGTCCTTGACTTAGAAAACGCGAATATCCCCTAAACTAGAACCGACCATAAGGTTCATGCGAACGCCCACATATTATTAATAAATACGCAATACCGCTTCCCCCATCTGTTCCGAAATTTCAGGCAATTTTATGGACGGTATTTTCACACGACGTTACCTGATAATTATCGAATCTTTTGTTTCCTGTTGGTACACTTTTGACAGATTGAAAGGAAAGTAAAAATGAGATTGTTAGAACGTCATATTGGATTCATCTACCTTTCAATAATAATATAAGAAGCACAATACTTCAAATAAAATATTCTTCTTACAATTAGGTGTCATTAAAAAATTTCAACACCATTTTGTAGTGTAAAATAATTTGTCTTTATATATTTTGTTAGGGTAGTTAAAAAGTTTAAATTGGTGGTTAGGAAAGGAACATGCAGTTATGATATAAATAGATACTCCTATTGAAAGTATTTTTGGAAGCAGAAAAAAGTTACTTGAGTCTTAGAGTTTAAACTCTGTCTCATAAATTATTATGAGGGACTTGGAAGATGGAACATTTTAAGACTACAAGAAAATTCTGACACGATGAAAGGGGCAAAATGAATTAAAGAAGACACTTTCAACACAGATCTCATCTGATTCTGGCACATGCATTTCTTATGTGATACTGAAATCAAAAGTTACAGTTAAATCCCTTTTCATCTTATTCTTCAAGTTCTTGAAGTTTTAGCAGTGAAGTGCTAGCAAAAGACGTCGTAAATTAATTCAGAATAAAGTGCAGGACGAGGGACTTTAGGATTGTACAACGGGCACGTTCAATTGTCTGAAGTTGTGAGCCTCAACATAAGGAACAATCCAGCTGAAAATTAATAAATTGACAATAGGATAAGTTTCAAGAAGAAAATTATTCAACACTCATGAAGTTTTTATATATTAAATTACTCAAAACATAAAATGAGAGTTTGTTTTTCGAATTAGACCGATTTATAAGAACAAATGTATAAAGATGGTAGTGATTGATGGCCTTTGGTCTTTGTAATTCATATTATATATTTAAGAAAGTACAGTCAATGCATTACGCTGCGAAACCACAGCCTCATCAGGACTATAACAAACAGTGGATAATGTCATGAATATGCATACATATATGGTCTATTATCGACGAATACATTTTTCATTTACTCATTTTATTTTTAAACTTACCGCAATGTGTACTTTTCATCCAAATTAAATATTAAAAATGAGTGGTAGTTCTCATATATTCAAGAAGTCAGAAAAAGAAAAAAATCCTTTTTCTTTAAGTGTTCATAACCTCACTAAATGTGGAATAGGGATTTGGAGTTATTAAAAATTCATCACTTTTTAAGATTAATTATCTAGTATTTGATGCCTGTCTTTTCCATCCTTGACTTTGATCAGGATTCTGTTGGTTTAATGCAGTTATTTTTTACTTGCAATACAAATATTTTGCTTTTCAAATATTAATGATTTTCTTATTGTTTACAATTCATCTTTTTGGTTTCAAAATTTCTGTTGCAAGTGGAACTACTTTCTGAAAAGTTCATTTTGTTGGTTAAAGATTCATAACTTTAGTTGAAAATTAGTTTTTTTCTTGTTAAAAATTAATTTTTTCAACTTAAAATCTAAATATTTTGTTAAAAATTCGAATTATTTGTTCCAATTAACTTTTTTGTTGAAAATTCACATTCTTTGGTAATTTTGAATAATTTTACTATTATTACATTGGCTATCTGTTTCAGAAATGTTATCTTAAAAAATCTAAATAAAAGAAATTAATGAATCGTTATATACCTAATATTTATTAAAAATCCTTAGCAAATTTTGAGATAACAAAAACAATAACAATAGTAATTATAATGTCTTTATAACTTTTTAACATTAGTTATCTAGTATATGAGAACTGTTTCTTTTTCATCCTTGACTTTTACCAGGATTGTGTGCTTCAGAATGTGGCTTGATAAAAATATCCGTTTTTTATCACAAGAAGAAATGTTTATATTCCCCAAAACGCGTTCTCTGTATCTAAAGACAACTAGAACGGGTTCGGGACGTTTCAGTTTTGCCCCACCTAGGTGGGTGCATTTGAGAATGCCCACACCTAGTTCGGTGCACTTAAAAGCGCTCTCACCTAGTTTGAGGCATTTAGAAAAGCCCACTCATAGTTGCGTGTGGTTTAAACGCCCATTGGGCGTTTTCGCGTTCGGAGCCTAACATATATATAAAATGAGAGTTCCATACATTTTCTACTGATTTATTTTTTTTTTTCAAATCTGTTGGAAATTTCTACCTGATACGTTATTTTATGAGGTCCAATCGTACTAGATGCCTTTTAAAAACATTGCATAACAGAGCTAATTTGACATCAATAGTGGAAAATATATATGTATAGTAGTAGATTACGCGTATAGGGGCGAAAACGTGGAAATGCAAAAATCGAGCGCTGACTTGGTGGCCCGAAGTCGAGGGAATTCACCGCGCGAGATGACGCAATGCCACGACCCCTGCGACCGAGTGCAGCCAAATCAGGCGAGTTTGCATTCCCACGTTTCACCCGTGGCGCGTATACTATTTTTCTTGATGCGAATGTAGAAATATGGTGGCTTGAGTAACAAGTAATGACAAAGAACAATGAACACGCAGTGTCACTTTTCACCTGTCAAACATGACCGACGAAGGATGACAGTACTGTTTCACGCTAGACAACCTCTTCAGTGTATGGTCTCAACCATTCACCGATACCAAAATAAATTCATCCCAGCACGGACACGAAAATAACTTTACGCAAGGGTTTTATTTTCGTCTCGGTGATTGGATAATGCAAAATATTGCACCACAGTGTGCTGCAAAATGTTATTTTTTCCGATGTTCGACGAAACACGAAAGCCGCCGTTTTCCACGTTCGTGTCAAGAGCAAGTGTTTTCATGCTACAAACTGCCTTTTAACTAAAATTTAAATTTGCAGTTTTACGCAAACATTTCATAACAGCCATCAATTTCTTTTTATTGATAATATTCACAAAAGCAAGCAACGGGTGCAGGAAGTGATAACTGTACAAAGAGTATTATACTGTACTTAATTTACGAAAATTACTTCGCAAAGTAATTAAACTGAAGACTATAACCAGCGGGTTCGTGAAATGGAGTTCTACAGAATTCTATCCCCTTAATTCTGCTCCCATTTTCGTATCAACGGCTAAAGGTCTCACGAATTTCGTTTGTTTCCTAGACTTGAAAGTTGAGTCTTCCTGAGGCAAATTATTTCTGGTTTGCGGAGATCATCAGACCTGGAACCTGAGGAAAGTCAAAAGTAAAAATAATTGTTTTATCAATAATTTATAAAAATTGTTGAACTTTTCATGAGGATTTTGGAAGTTCTTAAAATAACGTACATCACAAGTATGCAGCAAAGTAATAGGAAAATTTGAAAAAGGTTTAGCATCTTCAGAATGTACCTAAATGCCTTTTCTTAATCAGCTTAAGGACTGCTGTTGCATTACTAAAAATGTGAAGACTTTAAGTAACTTTGAAAACTCTGAGTCTGTAGATAAGATAAAATGCTTTCAAAGAAATCTAGACTCTTCTATATTTTTTTCAAATATTTATCTAGTGTTATTTCCAAGCAATCATCTATTTTTCACTCAAGGATTCCACATTTCGATCTATTTATTTTTCAGGTCAAAATACAATCCCGCAACTGTAGATTAGTATTCAAGTTCTTATGGCTGTTTTTTACAGCGTTCATTGCTCTTAATTTGAGAGATGAATGTTGAGAATCTGGAGCAACAATTTTATTCGATAGGTAAAGTGAGTTAGATTTTTAAAATCCATCCCTCTGTACCTGTAATTTGAAAATGCTTTATTCATATTCGTATGTAAAAAAAAAAAACAGTTGAAAATTCTGACTATCTACTATTGTATAAAACTCTAATGAGAAGAAGATTTCACTTATCTCTAGCTGTTTATTAAAATTTATTTTAACATTTTTCTTTTTTACAAAAGTAGAAAAAACAATAATGTAACGAGATTCTGAAATTTTTAGCGGAGATTCTTGTACATTCAAGAAAATACAAATTATCAACAGAAAATGCAAATCTTTCCAAAACAATGAGACATCTTACTTATTTTCTCTATCTCGTTTATTTTTCAGAATTTTCTTAAAAATAGTTTAAAATAACGACTTAAGAATTTCAACTGGAATTGTTTACAGTTATATTAAATAATAACTGAGTTTGAAATATAACGAAAATCGGAATATAAAGTACCGATTAGATTCGAAGAAAAAGTAAAAGAATGGATAAGGAGAAATGCAAGCTCGCTTAAACCACTAGCAGTTAACGCAGGTAAAAGAAGAGAAATTAAAAACTAAACTGAAACATCTACAAAGGTGCAAATCCACCCACAAAAGAATATTCTTTTGAGTGGATTTCATTTGAAATTATTTAATTGAAAGGATTTTTGAAGCCCAAAATTCGCCGTGACTTATCCTGGAACTTCAGGATTCAACATTTTTTCATTTACTTCAACAAAACTGAGTGCCGTCAATCGTTATACATTATGTAGAGTACGATAACTTTAAGTTTGTATTTATATAAATGTAACTATGAAGTTTTCGGTTTTCTTCTTTCCACTTAGAAATTTTTTTGCAGTCAAGGATTACAAAAAATGATCGAATTAATTGAATAATTTAGGCCAAGCAGAAAAAATGTTGTAGTTTCCTATTCGAAAAAAGTGAAAATAGTTCTCTATGACACAGGGACCCTAAGTGGCATTTTTTTCTCTTGTGAAGTTGCAATACGAGCCTGAGTCCGAGGTGCAGAGGAGGAAAAGCTGTATGTTATATAGTATTTTTTATTACAACGTAATCAGAAACGCAATGTTGGGGTCTCATAACCTTCTCCAAACGACTGTCGTTTTCCAGTCAACTGCATCATGTAGGACAAGAGAACCTGATACGGATCATGATATGAGTATAAATCCAAACTTCTTTGGAATTTTTAGTTAAATTAAGAAGTGAAAATTTGAATCTTTTATTGTGGCAAGTTGCAGCACGATTACGATGAGTGACAAATCCTGTAAGATTTGAGTAGCTATTTCTTTTTTAAATATGAAACTATCACAAAATCTTCACAAAACTATGAAGTTTTGATAAATTTATAGGGGTTTTATGCGCACAATATATATTGTTCTGAAAATAATATTTCCTCTGACTTTTCAAATAAAATTATACAAATATTCTTGAGTTCTTATGTCATTAGTGTTCTCAATTTGGAGAAGATTTTGTGAAAACGTTGTCACTGTTGTTAAAAAATCGTAACAAATACTTTTTCATGGAATTGAAAATTTCAGTTTTTAAATAAAATGAATGTAAATAATCGTTTTTTGGATATATATTTACTACGAAAAGTAAATATGACTAAGTT
Organism: Andricus quercusramuli; assembly: GCA_932178445.1. NCBI lineage: Eukaryota > Metazoa > Arthropoda > Insecta > Hymenoptera > Cynipidae > Andricus > Andricus quercusramuli. The sequence goes on along the minus strand of CAKNXH010058320.1, from coordinate 49,173 downwards.
TTTAAAACAAAACATTTTTGAGTCATTTTATATTGGTTTTATTATAGCTGTACCTATTTGAGACGAGCTAAAAAGAGAAGATTCAAGACGATAGCAAGGTACTGAAAACTGAAATCATACCTTAAAAAAAATGTTCTCAAATTGACAAATTTTTTTTTTTAACTCGATAATTTGTATTTTGCATACCACAGGATCAAGCTAACTTTTTCTACAAAATGCATAATTTTTGTATATGGTTGTATTTTCAAACACATTGTTTACTACCCACACTGGTAGTAAATATCCTCCTAGAAACACTACCCGAATCGGGTAGTGAGGCACTGAACTTTCGAGTTCGAACTGCTATCAATTTTTTTTTTTTTGTTCTGTTTATAAAACCCGATCCACATTTCGTTCCTTCGCCTTATTCAACCTAGGTGAACCGTTTAAAGGCCTAGACTATAAATACTTTGTAAGTGATCGTTTGCAGGCTCTAAAACCGCATTAATGATGTAGATGTGATAAAAAATTGAAATAGTTAAGTTTTTAATTAATTAATTGAAAAATTAAAGGCCTAAAAATTTCAAAATAAGATAATAAATTATGCTTTAAAATTGTAAACTATTATCTCTTTTTAAAGCTATTTTCACGCTTAAAAACAATGGGAAATGTGTTTGCATAACAACGAAATAACGACGAGTTTCTTCGATTTAAACGAAGGAAATAAGAAGTTCCACATTTTCTTTTGTTAAATGTACAATGCACAAATTTAAGAGAAGTATGTTCTTTGCACATTTCCAAAAATTCTTATTGGCATATAATTTTTCTTGTTTATTTTTAATTTTGTATAGTTGATCACCGCAAAGAAATTTTACATACGAGCACTTCGTCATGATATTTTGGCCCACAGAGAAATCCTTTTAAATTTTCGAATTGAAAAACAGTACAGAAAACATTAACTGATTTTAAAATTTAATTTTTTACTTCTTCCGGAAGTGAAACTAAACCTTTTTGGTGATTTAAGGGATTCCATTAATTTCAGCATTTGCAGTCCACCCTTGTAGATATTAATTCTGCGAGTTCTTCTTTTACATCTATAATAATTTGAAAAAAGTCTTTGAACGCTTGTAGTTTGAAATATCACATATTTTTCAATTCTGAAGTCTTTGAAATAAAAACAATTTTCAATTTTGAAACCAGGGCTTATTCTACTTAGGGGTGTGAATAAATGCACAGTTGCAAATTGGAATGGTCAATTTGAAAATTGGAATGCAATTATAATAAAAATGGTGGACCTGCAAAAAAGAATGTTTTTCAACAATTAGGTACCTGAAATTAGATTTGTAATAATCATATGAATTTTCGTCAGTACATAGCATGTTTGTGTTTTTAGTTTCATACCTCACATATCTTTCTTCTCTCCACGACGATATATGGAAATCAAATAAAAATCAAATAGCATTTCACAATGAGATGCAAATTCACAGTTATTGCATCATACCGCTAGATTTTCCACAAGAGGCTGCTCAGTCGGTTAGTCAATTTCAAGCTACCCTTCTTTCACTTATATTGTTTTTCTTTCTGTTCCTCTTTTATGCACTTCGGAACCCATAGAAATTACGATATTTTGTTCAGTAATTAAAAATTTCATTTCTGAGCACTTAACAGCTAAAAATGTTTATTTTCGATTGCTTTAAATTTAAAATTATGTAATTTCAAACATTTCACAGTCCAAAGATTGTTTGAAGGCTTTTAATTTTATTAGGAGTCAACTTGAAATGCCTCCAGTTTTTAGATTTTCAATTTAGCATATCATTTTTCAACTTCAAATTCTTCTAATTTTTTCTTTTCATTTCTTCAAATTATTCAAACTTGAATACTTCCAAGCTAAGCATTATTAAATCAGTGTAGAATATGTCTATGCTCAAATAGTTACAATTTTCGATTCAATGAATTTCAAAATGTTGACTTATCAACGCTTACAATGTGTAACTGGTCTCCATTGAAATTATGTACCTCTCGGGAAGGATGAATTATCTATATTAGCACTTGAACTAAACCTAATAAAATTCACCTTTTTCTGCGCGATTTACTCAACTTGATTTCCCGATTCCCGCTAGACTGAGGAAAGCTCATTTTCCATAACTTCTCGCAAGGAAAGGAACTCGCAATTCTCATAGGGGGATGAAAGATTCAATACGCAATTTGTAAAGTGGTAGGAATTCAGTAGAATCAGCTACATCTTGTTTGCTGTTTGTACATATATTAATTTATTTTGCAAGTTTTTGAAGTCACATCCTGATTTACACACACACAAAATTATGTGTCAGGTTTAAATTGCCATATTTTTGAATAAAATTTTGATTATTATTATTATTCAGAGCACAGTGAGAATTTCACATAGTACTTTAGGAATGCCTAATACAACAATAAAGAGATCCGGTATTGGATCGAGGACAATAAATGATGATGGTTTTTTTCATTCCCTTAACTGAGAAGCGTAACGCACCGATGCACTCAGATGCAGAAATGCAAGTAGGGCAGGGCATTGAAAAAAAACGAGAGGATCAAAAAACGATAGTATTCAACGTTTATTTCCTCGGGGCTAGGGATCGTTTACGCGCTGTCACTGTCCAGAAACCACACCACCAACCCTGGTATTCTTCACTCTGCCACTTCTTGCTGCACTCTTAAGGCGATATCACAACGGTGCTGACGTCGCCTGCTCATGAAACACCTTTCCCTGAAACTAGACTCGCGAAGCCATCTCCAGTGCCAACGTTCTTCTTGCTCTTTTTATCGTGTGTATCATATTCTCTTCCATATTAACCCTGTAATGCCTGAGTTTTTTCTGTAGTTGACGGGGTTGAGGTGTGATGCGTCACTGGAGCTTTTATCTAGGTATGCTATATTACATGATTAACATTTACGCATTTTGTATCGTTTTTAAAACGAGAATCTTATAAACCTTAGAATATTCTTTAAAAATCCAAGAATTTAAATTAATTAGCTATCTAAGGTCAAGACTACGCTTTTAAACTATAAGTTACGCAAATTTTTTTCTGAAATTTTGAAAGAAACAAACAAAATAGTTTAATCCTCGATGAAAACAAATTCATTTTCAACCAAACAGTTGCATTTTTAACCAAAAAAGTTATAATTTCTACCGGAAGAGATAAATTTTTGAATCAAAAACACGAATTTTCAACGAAGAAATATTTTCTAGTCTATACAAACTTAACAAAATTGAAGATCCACGTTCATTTAATCAACACATACAATATTTAATGTATGCGTTCGCTCCCAAAGTCTATAGGTTTTAGTGAAATAAAATATTACCAAGTTAACTACAAGTACTATTAGGTACTACATCAAGCACTAGATTGCGCTTACAAACAGCTGTTTATAATAAGATTAGCTTATGTTTTGTTTTCATTAATTGGCTGACCTGAAAAAATATGGTCAGAAATGTTTTTGGCGACGACCGCCCCCCCCCCCCACATGTAATTAGAAAAAAATGTGCATTTTTGAATATGTGAATATTGAATAAAAAAATGTATAAAAAAATTAAATAAAAATAATAAAATCACAATTTCTTTTCAGATGTTACTGTTAAAGAAAAATTCCCCCGTATAGAAAAATCGTTAACATAGCCCTCCCGCCCATAAAAAAACTTTACGTAATTTATGCACGACCCATAGGGCTCAATATGAATAGACTGTTGAGCTGAAAAATTTCATATGCTTATATTTATATTCTACGTACTTTACACTTTTTGACTCACCTATGCTTTTTTTTCCATGAGCCCCTCTAGATGTTTTGAATATTTAAGTAAACAAGCGATGTGTTAACGTCATCAGCAAGCCACTCAAAATCATTACTGAGCCACGCGTATAGTGTCAACAGTGAGCCAGGTAAATCGATAAAGAAGAATAGTTTTCGAATCTAGTGCCATCTATTTATTCGTTTTTGTACTGAGTTTTGTCGGCAATATACCATATTCTTGACACGGCTCACTAATGACGTTTGAAAAATTGGATATGACAACTCTAATAGTGAGCTGGGCTATCTCATCATCGAAAATCTTAAAAACGAGATTCAATAGATTATTATCCAACCAATAAAACCGGCTTTTCGGATGTTTTCTCTGATATTGCGTTACACAAAATAGAATTTTCATGCTCATCTTGTGAAAGAACATATCACTGTATACAGAGATATGCACACGCACGGAAATAGTGCTTGTTTTTCTTTGGGTCTCATAATTAGCTAATTTTTACGATAAATATCATGACCTCCTGAATGAGACGCACTGCTCAGATTTTGACTTAAATAATGGATTATAAAAAGCATTAATCGCTATTCTTTGGTAAAAAAACGCAGCTTTATATATTAAGAAAATTCAGACAACAGGTACCTTCCATATTTCTTTTTGCATTCAATATTTCCATGTGAAATTCTGAGAGTGTGGCACACTATTTACTAAATTTTCTTTCGAAAAACCAGAGAAAATATCTGCAGTTTCAGTGAATATCTACTTATTGAAAGAGCCTAAAGTACGTAATATTTTAGATTGTGAATGAAATTCCACTGATTTAAATTAATAGACTTTGAACTCACGACTCGCTTCTCATTTGTCATTTTCTTCTGAAAATAAATTTTTGCACTAGAGATGGTGAAATTAGGCGAAGGAGAAAATTGTTTTGCTTCGTCGACAAAACAAGTTTCTTGGCTTGCGGAAGTAAGTGCTGCATCATTCGAATTCGGTCGGTGAAAGGAGCGAAAAAAGAAAAGCTTTAGAACTGAGAAAGTTTCGTTAGAGAACATGAGGAACAGTTCTAAGGGGATGAGGAAGGGACCGCTGATTTAAAACAATGGAAAGGAATGCAGAAATGTGAACTACTTTGAAAAATGTTAAAGCGTTTTGTCATACATTATTATTGATGTGTTTGTACTCAACTTGAAAAATAAATGAATATGAGCGCAGTAGAGTGAATTGGAGGTGAATAAGGAACAAGGGTTTACAGATGAATAATTTAGAGAAATCAAGGCGGCATGAAACCTCTGCGCATAATATGCGGGAAAACACTGATAGACAAAGTACGAAACGAGACAATCCTCGAAGAATGTGGTACAGGGGAGACACTAGTTGACATATGGGAAAGAAATCAGCTAAGGTGGTTCGGACATCTTGAAAGAATGAAAGATGAACGACTGACCAATCAAGTGTATAAAGGTAAAGTAAATGGCAAAATGCCCAGAGGTAGACCGCCGAAAGAATGGTTAGAATCTGTGAATGAGACACTAATACGAAGAGACATAAGAAGCCATAGAAATACAAGAGCCTGCATGAAAAAATGCATGGACGTGAATGAAGCTAGAGTAGTATGCCAGGACAGAAATATGTGGCGACAAATAGTTTATAAACTGAGTGACAATAGAGTGAATGATGCCTGAAACAAAGACCTTGGATACTAATGGGCCCAGGTGGGGAACCATACATAATAATTTTGTGAGGCTCCTCACTTGGGGTGATCGCTAGAGAGATTGATCAGCAACCTGGGTCGGAGCAGTGTTGCGGAGTGAACGTGTAATTTATATAAATAACACGAGAACTCCAGATCAATCTAAAACATCTATACATAACACCTACATACCCATCCACCCTATACCCATATACCGATCAACCTCATACCTATATACCTATTTCACTACTTTCCAACCGAACAAGTCACGCCTACCCCGGAAGGGAAAAGGCTTAATGGTATAATAATAATAATAAAAGGCAATGCCAAATAGGTTTTGATTACACTAAACGAGCTTTCATATAAAGAGGAAGAAAAAATATGAGACTGAAGAGGTTTCATCCATTCTTCTGATGTACGTATCTATATTAAGAATCAGTTTATTAAGTTGATGGCAAGCACTCATCACGAAAAACCCGACCCCCTCTCACGCTTTTACCGCGTTTCATATTGACACCTCTTCTTGGAGTTCCTAGTGATTCTTTCCTAACACTCCCTTTTTTCACCTCAAAGCCTCACCTTTTCAAATCTCTCATATTAATTCTTCAACTTTCCCTATCTCCAATTTTCCTCCAAGCTGCGTTACACTAGTCCTTCCCTTTAAGTACCCCCTCCTCTTTTGATCCATCTCTCCTATTCTTTTTCCTCCAAGCATTTCTTTAGGTAATACCGCGAAAAGATTCTGATCCAAATAGCGTTTTTCATACATCCTCTTGTACCAGTATTTTTGCTTTTCAATTTCCCCCAAACATTCATGTACAAATTAATAGGTCAGAACCGGATGAAAACTGTCAAATTTGGGTAAATTTTCGGGATATTTCCTACTAATGAGATGATACCAACCTTAGGTAAGTCCGTCGGTTTTCTTTTTCAAAATATTGTTTGTAAACTAGCTCATGGCGTACGGTGAAAGTTCATCCACTGGTCCGCGTATTCTTCGTAAGTTCAAGTGGTTTTTTCCGTGTTATAAAATGTTTTGAAATATTCCGTATTATGCAAGTACTCCAAATAGATGGCTCTATTTAGAGTACTTGGTTAATATGGAATGTTTCTCAACATTGTGTGACTTGTGAAAATCCATCAAGAATATAATGATTACTCTATGAAACTTCTAGCAAAAATTTTGTGTACACAAAATCAGTACGAGAACAAATTTCAAAGTTTGAATACTGACTGCTTCTTACTCAAAAGTTTCTGATCAAGAATAGAGGATGAAATGGAGTACATAGTAATGCTTCTGTTAAATTCGTCAAAGTTCATATCGACCTCTCCATACGTAGAGGAAAGTAAATGACAGTCGAGACCGAATCCAATGTAACAATGAATCTGTGGCTTTTGAACTCGACTGTATCTACATGGAAGGTAGGTTCTCGCTTTGTTGATACGAGCTTCGAAACAGTCATAGCAGCAAGATAGAGAGAACACTTACGAACGTAGCCAAACTTTTCTCATAATCCGTTAGCCACGTTTGTCTCGCTGCTTGCTCTATTGCCGGGAATCCAAAGTCCACCAGACAGGAGTTCGGAAACGAGTCGTAACTTTTCAAAGTGGAACAGACCCCGATTCGCAGAGGACAAGGAAGTCCAGTCAAGCTGTAAAACTTCATACATTACCGATTAAGCAGATTGGTCTTGATAAAAAGCCAAAAATTTATTTTTTCCTATGAAGTAGGTTAAATTTATAATTTAAAATCAATCATGCGTTATTTTACTAAACACTCCATGAGCTTTATTCAACAGAAAACAATTGACGTGAATTTCGTTGTGTCTCATTTTGAACAGTAAAAAGTTTCTTTGTGCCTTCATTTGTCTTGACCTCTGATATTTGTTAAAAATCAAGACTACACGAAAGAGGAAAAAGGGCAGAGGGAACAAGTGGATGTATCAAAAACACTCCTTTGACCAGAATCTTTTTGCGGTATTTCCTAAGCCAATGCAAAATGTATGAAAACTACATACATAAGTGGGCCTGCATGAAAAGGGTTTCAATGGCCGGTATGGAGTTACATATAGTCATATAGGCAGGTAAATTTCTGGAATACCAAGGCCAAGAAAAACTCTTCAGGTTGAGAAAAGCGTTACTGGACATGCATATAGTGCCAATAGGTTCAGTATAGGTCCTAGTATGATCATCCACTCAAACTCGAAAATAATAATTTTGACTCTGACTCAGCAAGACGCGAATATCTCTCAAACCAGTACCGGCTATGAGGACTCTTTCCAGGCCGACACCCACCGATAATTATGACTCATTGATTAACGAAAAAGATACTGGGCACAATCTCTTGGTTCACAAAAATATACAAAAACCATTATTGGATAGTAAAGTGCTGCAAAGTGAAATGTCTTCTGAGCTTGGGAAGAAGAGAAACAGGACGATGCGATGGTTCAAGTTCTCAGGATAGTGTGATGTCGCTTAATGACGCATTCGTGTACAGTGGGGATCGTTGAACAACCTGTTTGCCGCAAATGTCTCGTGGAAATAGGAACAGCACAACAGATCCTTCCTAAGTATGAAGCGTTAGTAACCTCAAGACATGAATACCTTGCCTCGTGTATATTAGAAAACAGTAAAATAAATTAAAACTGCGACAGGGAAGTTTACACTATATTCTGTCTGGAAAGTATCCAACCTTGTGGTGTACCAGGAGTAAGAGTTGATTCTAGTCAATAGCTAACAGCTTCTTCATCACATTCTGCTTTGTTTCCTCTACGTCATGAAATCGTTTTTCTTTAAGAGGATCCTTGAATTTTGGAAACTGGCATAAATCATATGGAGCCCGGTTAGAACTGCATGGGACTGCCGGCACGACGTTGTGTAAGGCCGTATTTCCCTAAAAATTGCTGAATAAGCTGTGATGAATGGGCTGGTGCGTTGTCGTGGTAAAGGATCCATTCGCCACTTTTCCTTAGATCAGGCTCAACATTTTCGTAACAAAAGTTTTGGAATCTCGAGGTCCCCCTCTATCTATCTGAGTGTTAAACATGTCGAATAACGATTTCCTTTGATAAAAAATCGCACTCGTTCCATATTTTTAGGGGTTTTAGGCGTTGCGGGCCTGCCAGAGCAAGGGGTACTTTCTACTGAAGTAGGATCAATTGAAAACTTTCTTCAAATTTTAGTATAAACCATAGACTCATAAACATGTACTTTCCGAATCATAACAATAGTTCCTGAACACGAATGGCCAAGTCTTTAGGAAAATTAAATGCATACTCTCATTTTTGTTCGTTCCGTCATCCTTAAATGCGACACGTATGTGGTTAGACGCTTACGCAACTGCATACAGTAGCCAACTAGAGATTCGCAGGTATATGTCGCTTAGAAGGGGGCCTCACAGAGGTTTCCCCTCCTAAATATTAAATACCTTTTTTTGGTAATAGCACAACTAGGTACAAAGTTAAGGACACAAGGTCGGATACATACATTCATAGTATAAAAGTACCTACATACATATCCAGATGCAGTGAAAATATCTTCAGATTAGAAGGATTCAAGAAAAATCTCGCAGGTAGTTGAATAAGATGCAGATTTGCTTTACCCTGTACGAATAGGAGAAACGACAAATGGGATAGTATTGAGGTCTCGGTAACGTAATTGGCTAACGCACTGACTCATGAGGAGAAATATTTAACAATCGTCAGAAGTCTGCCGCAATATTAAAAAAAAATTTTTTTAATATTTAAAGAAATTTCGAAAATTTTTAAATATTTTCATATTCTTCAGACTTTTAGGATATATAGAAAATTCGCGAACATTCCGGAATTTTGTAGACCAGGACCTTAATGGTTTAGAAAGAGTCTATTTTGGACGGGAACTTTGTGGATTTAAAAAGATTTGGGTCCAATCTGAAAGGTTCTGATCTCTGGTCCTTCATCACAGTTAAGCGGTTGGCTGCATAATAGTGTCCTTGCATTTTTAAAAGTCACCTATTTTTTATTTGTTTTGTACATAGAGTCATGCAGAACAAGCTTGAAACAAGAGTCTTCTGAAAATGCAAGAACACCGTTATTGCACCCAACCAGTGAATTTATAAATATAAAGAATATCAAAGTGGGTTAGTGAATGGTGTAGAAATAGTTTTCGTAATGAAATATGGAAAATATGTATTCAGAAATAGAAACTTTTTATCAGAGAGATACAAAGTATAGGTTCTGTTGAGAGAAAGAGACCAGAAAAGTTCTGGAAACGTGTCCAGAGAAGCAACCAGGTCGTTGATTCGATTTTGTATAATTTCAGTACAACGAACTCGATTTCTGATCAGTGATGCGATATCGAGATTCCGAACAATACTCAGTTTAAGTCAGGTCAGGGCTTGAGGCCAAATGATTTGCAAGTGCATGACGGTCCACGTTCATTTCTTTTTCGCTTGGCCCGCGGATACCGAGAAAAATCAAAGCAAAAATGGAGGCACGTATTCCAGTCTGTTTCCCTTATCATATCCTGTACTATAAGCGGAGTATTCGGAAAATTCAATTCACCATGTACATTGTGATTGTGGGAACCTGATAAATAATTTAGATATCACAAAGTAAAATAATTAGTTAATGACAGAAATTGTGAATTAATATGTAATGTAATGTTCAAATCATTTTTGTTTTTCAGGACTGCGTTTAACTTCATCGAGAATTTCAACTTCAAGGTCAACGCTCGAAAGAGGTTCGTATTTCCCATTTTATGCCAACTCTTTCTTACATTTTACTACATAAGTTACATAGATTAAGGTGACTCTATCGTTCATGTCGTAAAGGTTTACGCTAGGAGCACAAAACCAGCGAAATTACTGCGATTACTTAGGAAACGAGCGAATGTAAGGGGTCACAAAAATCTCGACCCAATCTAGTTTGTTCTATTCAGTTCAATGAAAGGTGGTACAATCACAATTTCTTTTCAGATGTTACTGTTAAAGAAATTATATTGTCGGGTTTACTGCAATAATTTAATTTTACTTATCGTTAGTAATCATAAAAGATAATAACAATCTCGATAATTCATACCTATTTTGAAAGAATGGTAATATTTTCATTCCCTCAGAAAAAAAATTCTCAAAATTGATAATCGCATAATGTGACAAGCGAAGTGCCCAAGTGAAATATTGCACAACGACCGATGTGAATCAGATGTAATTCGATTTGAGAAGCTTTACGATAGTCTTGTGTCACTTCCAGCAAAACATGTTTTCCGAGATACTCCAGTTTAATCCTTATACACGCATGATTTTTGCAACTAGAAAATTTTTTTCTTTGAATATAATACACAAGAAATTAAACATGGAAGAGTGGAACAAAATAATAAATTTCTCTAAAAGGAAATAAGAAATATAAAGTCTCGAATAAGTAATATTAAATAAAAAATTACGAATTCAACTATTTCATTCCAAATTGCAGTAAGACATCTTTTCAAATATTCGTTGTAATCAGAAGCTCAAATTTATCTATGAAACTAAATGTATTATAAGTTGAAATTGGGCACCAAAATGAAAGTCGCTAACCTCTGAATAGAAAACTATTCTGATCTATTTCTCCTATTACATATTTTAGTGTAATTTGAAGACATGATCGATTTCTTTGTTGACACTCTAAATTTAAATCCGTGAACCATTTCTCACTGATTTAAATTCAATAAATATGACATTCAAAAATGCATAGGCATAGTCAATCTCCTAAAGGTTGTCTCTAATAATAGAGATTTGTTTCGAAGTGTGCGCCAATATTATCCTCAAACAGTCTGCTGGATTGAAGCACTTTAGTCATTATGTGTGGGCCTTCGCATGAAAAGGGCCCTTATGGGCGGTATGGAGTTATGTATAGGGAAATGTAGCCGGATAAATTTCTGGCACTTTAGGCCCTAAATGAATCCTCTTAAAATGAGTCATCAGGGCATTTTTAAAGCTGAAAGTTCGAAAAACAGTCTTTCGAGAAACATTCATCTAAACTTGGCGAGTGTCATAATCACACATGTTATATTTGTTCTTCGAACATGAAATATACCTACTTCTGGCTACTATCTGGATATGAACATAGTACTAATTATTTCACTATCGATTCCATTATTATTATTTCTTGCGCTTCTTCGCCCTGCAGTGCATATTTCACCCGCGAAAAATTCAAGAAAGATACTTTCAAAGATAGAAAAATATTTAATCTTATTTGACAAACTTATATTCTTCAAGTAATTACATACAATTGATAGTACTCTTTTAATTTCTCAAGAAAAAAAATCCGAAATATGCTCCTACCTTATTGTTAAAATAAGAACCAGCGTAAAGACGGTGTTCTGAATTACAAATAAGTAAACAAATACTGATAAACGTGAAAGTTGATTATGCAGCTCTATTAATCTTAAGAGAGACGGAGGGAAAATCTGTTTCGTAAGTGTACCTGCAAAGTAATCTGGTTTTCGTGAAAGTAAGTGAACTAAACGAAGCTCGAAGAGGCACAAAGGCAGCGGATCGCAGTAATTCAATCAGCTCCACCTGAACACTGTAGTGCGCAGAGTGAGGATATCGTCCTAGTGTAGAGAACTTGCGGTGTTAGATTGAACTCGAAAGCATGGTGCACGACTGTACAATGTGATCTGTCGTGTTGGAAGATCCCTACATAGACCTGCAAATAGTGCAAATACTTTGGTGGTGGTTGTATTGATCCAGAGAAGAAACTCCTGGTCTACGAGGACTATACGGACGTTTGCCACTCTTTATCAGTCCTTGTTTCCCTCTCCATCCGGTTCTCTACCAATCGCATCTTTCGAGTAACCACCCCTCTTAGGAGTTCTGTAACCCCCTCAACAGAGCACAGTGGCAATTCCTCCCCTACTTGGAGGTCATAATACCTTTCACTGAACTAAAGTCATTTCAGTGTCGACCAACGGAAGGGAAAGATCTACGTTTTATGATGAAATTGAATCGTTCGAAAAGAGCTTTCCTTGAAATCAAACAAAGCTGTTGGCCTTAATATCATAAAAATATGGGACCCACTGAATAATATAATTGCTTAATTCTATCAAGAAAGAAAGTATTTTCGATGATCAAAAATATTTCTCATTCAATTATATATTCAATATCTATGAACATTGACAATGAGGTTTCTTCAGCAAAGAGTTGACATTTGATATAAGAAATTAATATAATACGTACACCTCTGAAAGATTTCAACTAAATTTGCAAAGATATGAGGGGTTTTTAAGAATTTTATAGAAAATTCATACAATTTCAATTAGGATTTTAATGACACTTTGAGCCATCCCTAAAGTTTTGGGAAACAATTTCAAAAGATTCAAGGAATTATAAGGATTTCAAGATATTCCAAAGGATAATCAAATAAATTTGATTTTAAAGTTATTTCAGAATATTTCTAGAGATTTCGAAGCGTCCAAAAAACATTGTTCAGGAATTCCACGGCATTAAAAACTTTCAAACAAATGTTATTATCAAGGAAAAATTATTGAAATAAAAAACTGCCTATCACGGGAGTGTTTAATTTTGGCTCCCTATGGCTTTTATACAATTTGAGATAATCCAATGAATGGCCTAAGCCAAATTCCTGTAAATTTGTATTTGTTCTAAGTTCAAGAGGTCTATAAAAATGGCATTTTCTTTTAGTTAAACTAATGATGCATTCAAGTGAGACAACCAAGAAAAAATTAGGTTCGATGATTTGTATCCAACTTCAAGTATAAGAAATAAAACCCTTCTTGACGCTCCGATCAATAAAATCAATAATCAAGCGAAAACAAGCGAGAATCCAAAGTATTTCATTTTTTGCACGTACCATTCTTAAAATGATTACAAGTTAGTATACAGGGATAGATCAATTCAACTAAAGTAAGAGTTTTTGTATGCTTGACTTTTTTCGAAGTGAAGGGAACAGTAATTGAAAAAAAAATTAATGTTGGAAACTTTTTTGGAAAGAGTTCAATTATGAAAACTTTTTTGGAAGGAGTTCAATTATGAAAACCTTCTGCAATAAAGTTGATTGAATTCTCCTTGCGAACGTTCAAATTTTAAATACAACCGACGTTCGAAATGTAAGTAGACGACCAAGATAAAAAGAGCTAATAGATTTTTCTTAACATGTGCATTGAAAGTTCGACTTTCGCTGCCTCTTGAGCGAAGCGGAAGTAGCTGATTCCTGCCGATTATCAGCTGGCGGGCGAAAGTTACTTTCACCTCTAGGGGCGAAAGTAATACGTGGCACGACCAAATGAAAGTGATAGGGTTGTGCGCTTATATGTCTCTCGTGTCTCTGCTAACTGCACCTTTCAATTCTGACAGGGTCATTCTTTATCTCGCTATCACTCAAAAGGCAGCGGAAGCGGGATCTCCGATGCGCTTGTGACGAAAAATATCGTACATAGCTCGCGGTAAATGGCGGCGATGTATGACTCATTTGCTACTCGTCAGAAATCGCCGCCTTTCGCCCCTAGCTATGTAATATACCATTTTCTCCAATATACATTCTGGAATCTAATCATGTCGAACACAGTTTTGCAGACAGAACTCTTCAACCGATTTTTATTGCGACTGAACTTCTGAACTTTAAGAATATATACGTATATATCACTATATCCACTAAAAGGTAATATGGCAAATATTTATGTATTTGGTTTTCTGAATTCTTCAACTCATTACATCAACATAGAAAATTCAACATCCAGTCATTTTGCTTCTTAACAAGTTTATCTTTTATATTGAAATCCAAGCAAAATGTCCAAAATTATGTCCTGAACTTCTTCAAACTGTGACAAGAATAAAGATTTCATTTTGTTCCATTTCGGTAGTTTGGATTCATCATTTAGGTGCTAAAAATTTCGTTACAGACCATTCAACCAGCATCCTCTCAAATTTGTCTCGATCCAAGATTACCTAAGAAATTGCAAAATAAAAATAGAAAAATCAATAAAGTAAAAAAAAGTTTCCCGGAAAGTTATGACAAAATACATAAAAAATCGAATTTTCAGTGGACATAAAAACTAAATGAAATTAATTTGTAGCTAATATTTATTTTAAAAAATACATAAAAAAGAAACTGACGAAGTCAGTCTTCAATCGATAGAAGAACTACAAGAATTTAATTTACAGTTATTTAGTTTTATAAATAAGAGAAAACATATTTTTATTGAAAAAGTTACCTAGTTCCACGAAAATATAGCAGAGACGTTTTATCTTACGCCTGAGTGGACAATTTTGGACCTTGCCTATTCAGTGTTGATTGGAATTTATCAATATTTTTCAACTAATAATCCCATCGTTAACGAAATATGGTGTATGCTCTAATTCCGCTACATATCTTCAATTTCCTTACAAAATTTCTATGTACATGTATACCATTAGGCTATTTCCCTGTATTCGGGGTAGGCGTGACACTACCCGATTCGGGTAGTGTTTCTAGGTGGATAGTTTCTTGTAGTAAATAACTACATGTGTGGGCTCACCAAACCCACGACATGCCAACAGCACGTAGTTAGTAGTATTCCCGGACGGTTACCCATCCAAGTACTAACCGCGCCCAACACTGCTTAACATCAGTGATCTAACGGGAACTGGTGTTTCCACCGTGGTATGGCCGTTGGCCAATAATGTATATATATATATATATATATATATATATATAAAAATTAAAATAATATAAATAAATAATATATATATATATATATATATATACATATATATGAATTTTTTTCAAATATTCGCATGGCCACTTGTATCTCAAATAATGATCTTTTATCTTTTTGCTTCATCCGCCCTTTGTTCAGTGTTGCTTCAATTATAGTTTTATTAGATATTCAGCCATTTCGAATTTTGATTATAAAATAGTAACTCACGATACAAGTGCGTAAAACAGGTGATTATTACGAGTGTGAAGTTTGCAGTATGAGCCGCAGACGAGTGCTTCCAACCGGAGGCAAATGCTACAATCACTTTCGTGATGATCACCTGTGTACGCACATGTGCCGTACACTACTTTTTTGCAACACCCAACCGAGAATGTTGCTAATTGAGAGAGTGAGTAATGATGTAATTTACCTCAAGTTAATCGCTTACTCAACTCTGGTTGTGATTGAACTCACCAATTCGCAAAGAATGTGTAAAATTGTTACCCGTGCATAATGGGAATACTTTACGCACACCTGTGACGTCAGCGTGCACAATGACCGTGCATTATATACGGTGACGTCACTGTGCTTTAAAGACCTACTTTACACATAACTTTGGTGCACATAAAGTGCAACTTTAGAGGTGGGTGTTGCAAAACATAATTTTCTTACTTGTCCAGCAATGATTCATGCGACATTTTTTTGACGTATTATTTTTGTGAAAATTTTGTCCCCCCCCCCCCCCCCCCCAGGTTTTTGTCGAATTTCGACGTTTTGAGACCCCTGAACCTAAAAAGCAGGCTTTTACGAATGTGTCTGTCCGTCTGTCTGGTAGTCAGTCTGTTAGTCTGTCTGTCTTTTTAGCACGCTAACTCTCGAAAGAATTGATCGATTCGATTGTCCTTTGGTATACTCTTTAAGTCTCCTAAACTCAGATCAAGTTCGTTAGCCAGCCATTTTAGATAAAAATTCAAAAAGTGAGAGCATTTTTAAAAATTTTGATACCATTTTTTTTTTAATTTGAAAATTATATGTTCAGCTGTTCATTATACTCGGAAATTCGAACAATTTATTCTCACGCACGATAAGAAAAAAAGTCAAGATAAGAAAAATGTTTCTTTTTGCACGTCCTACAATATTATCATAACGACTTTTTGAATTATCTTTAAAAATCGAAAATTCACATCTTTATTGCACAAAAAAATAATTAAAAATTCAATTTTCCGGTCAAACCATGCAAGATATGACAAATGGTGATTGAACAAAGTTTTTGCGTAAAAAAAAGAGTTATTGGCTCCTCGTTTAGAGGTAGGCTGGGAATTGGTAGATCGGAACATGGGAACTCCTATTTAATACAACGCTGCTGAAGGCTGGAGACCTTCTCAGCATAAAACGTCAACCAATTGCGACTCTCTCGATTTCCATTCCTTGACCCCCCTCCCCTCCGTAATCTTCAGGTAAGAGAACTACGAGAAACTATGCACGTAAGGAAACTAGATATTCTATGTGTATCAGAGACAAAGAAAAATGGCTGCGAAAGTAGAAACTCAGAGCATGGGATGTTGAAAGGCGGTTTTAAAATATGGTCAGGAGTAGATAGTGAATCACATTGTAATCAAGGGTCAGTTAGATTATGAATAAATAAGCAAGACACCATCTCAAAGATCAAGAATGTATCGCCCAAATTGCCGTGGGTTATAATGAAGGTAGGAATCAGAAGATTCTGGGACACTTCGAATGATACAATAAGTACTTGCGATCATGGTGAAAGAATCATTCTGCTAGGAGATATTAACGTCCAACCTCTAACGTCAGGGTACAGATACAGAAAGGATGCTAAGTAATTCTGGGGATCCAACAAGAAAAAATTGTAACAGGGAACAATTAATAAATGGAGAAGAAAGAGAACTAAACAAACGAAACAAGCGCGAAACAAGATTGAAAATTTACAGAAACCGGAAGTTCGGATAGATTTTTAGAATAAGTTAAAGGAACGCATACATAGGGCAACTTGAGAAGCGCTTATAAGCAATAAAGATATAGAGGGCGCATGGACTATGCTACGGATATCATTGTTAAAACTGCGAAAATTAACGTAAATAAAACAAAAATCATAGTATTTGAAGGAAAAGGTGATAAGGCAATGTGCAACATTGTCCTAAGTGATGAGAAGCTAGAACAAGTTGATGAGTACATGCATAACTTCGATAACACGAAGTGCTTCGGGACGGAAAAAAACTTCGAATAATCGAAAATTTGTATTGTCGAAAGGAAAAATATAAACTCACATGTATGTATACCATTAAGCCATTTCCCTTTCGGGGTAGGCGTGACACTACTCGATTCGGGTATTGTTTCTAGGTGGATAGTTTCTTGTAGTAAATAACTAAAAGTGTGGGCTCACCACACCCACGACCGCCAACATAATGTGTTAAAATACGTTTATAATACGTTCCATAGCACGTAATATGAATCTCCCATTAGGTTAAATTATTTTGGATACGGGCTGTATGAAACCTTTCTTTGCGCATATTTAATGCGTAAAAAAATCTTAACTGAACGTGAACATTCTGATAAGGTAAAAGAATCAGAAAAAGGGAAAAATATGGACATAATTAGGACATATTAGCGCAGTCCATAACAGTAACACGATCTTTGCTCTTCTTTTCATTATGACAAGTGTCTTCCGATCCGGTTGCCCTAATAGTACGGAACGTTTCGTGGGCACCTTCGGAACGTTCGCGGAACATGTAAGATGTCCGCCCCTTAGGAACGTTCCAGGAACGTTTCACTGGGACCTGCGGGAAACCTTCCATTAGTGTTATTTTTAACAACAATTATCTCGTAAACCGTAAGAGATATGTAAGAATGGATGTCATTTTTGAGTTTTGAGTACCGCATATACTACACTACATTATAATATGATATCCGTATCATAAACTGACATGGATTTTGACCTATCTCTCAGGGTTTACGCGTTATTTATTGATAATAATAACAATAACGTTAATTTATGTTTGGAACATTCCAGTGGAACGTTCCCAAGTAATGTCCTTCCTTTCAAATCCTTTGTCGACACATTGAATGAGTTTTACTTCCTTGCTCAGAGATAGTGTTTTATACGTAATTCTCTTCATACTTCTGAAAGCAAGAATGGTCCAATCACACGCAATCGCCTAGGTTATAAATATGAATTCTTCAAAGTACGTTAGTTACTCAGTGCCATAATTCGAATTACAGAGGTTATTATCTCGGCGGAGCTTTTTACATACTTCGAATTATCGAGGAATTCGAATTATCGAAAAATATTAACATGGGAAATGTCGATTTTTCAGCCGGGGCCGTACAAAAAGTTCGAATTATCAAAAATTCGTATGATAGAGGTTCGTATTATCGAAGTTACACTGTATATCTAAGTAGCCTATTCACTAGTGACGGGAACATAGATGGGGAGATAGATAGGCGAAAAAAAGAGGGTCAGAAGGTCGCGATATTCTTCTGTAAGGGTTTGTGGAAGAAGAATCTTATTCTCTTCGTATTTTAGTGGGTATGATCACCAGACTAGCAATCTGAAGACCTGATGGGTTCGACTCCCAGCGGAGCTAGAGAGGAGTTTTTCACACACTTAAATTAATAATATGTTATTAATAAACGGACCAGGTAGACGATAACTTTTACAGAAATTATCTGATAGAATTGCGTTTTGGCACTTTTTTTAAGACCTAAAAATAAATGAAAACTCGTAATAGTTTACGTATAGTTTACGAAAGATCCGATAATACTGTAGGACATGAAGATTACAGAAAACCCACCCATCCAAACAGATACTACATGCCTTCTGCCACCACCACCCATCTCAAAAGCAATCGGTCATCAACTCCCTTGTGTACAAACCTGTCTTCATAACAGATAAAGATAACTTACAAAAGGAACTACAAAATTTTGAACAAATCTCAATACAAAAAGATTACTCGAACAAACAAATTGATAAAGCAATAAGAAAAACAACTCAAAAAAGCCACTCAACACAATCCACTAAAGAAAGAGAGAGAAAAACGCTCACCATTCTACCCCACATTCAAGGTATTATGGAACAAATAGGAAGAATTCTCAACAAACACATCATTCAAACTATATTTAAACCACCTGCGAAAACAGGACAAATTCTAAACCACCCTAAAGGTAAAAAGGCCACTCTCAGTGATCCGGAAGTATATAAAATCCCTTGTTCTTGTGAAAAAGTCTACATTGGAGAAACCGGGAGTGCGGTGAGCTAACGTGTAAAGGAACATGAGAGTAAAGTGGGAAGGGTACAACTGTGCATGGTGTACATCTGTGTACTGTACATCTGCGCACGTCTACATTCCGACGGGCACAGTTGGGAGTCTCCCATCTCTGCACGTGAACTGTTTCAAAGGCACCATCGGTGCACGTCTAAATTTCGACGTGCACAGTTGGGAGTCTCCCATCTGTGCACGTTAACTGTTGCTGGGTTACCATCTGTGCACGCCAAATTTGAGACGTGCACAAATGTCCCGGTTGCAGTTGTGCCTGTGACCAACAACGTGCACAGTTGTACCAGTGGCCACTGACGTGCACAGATGGGCGCGTGCACAGTTGCTCTGTACACAGTTGTCCGTCACCCAAGTAAAGTCAGGCTAAAACATTTCACGCAATCAGCACTAGCTGAGCATCATATTGGAACAGGACTTGGCATTTTATTTGACGAAACAACCGTCATCGCAAAAACGTACAATATTTTTCCAATAAAACATAGAGAAGCAATCGAAATATTAAAATACTCTAATAACACCAATAGGGATAATGGATATAATACCAATCCAATTTGGCTTACCGTCCTCCCGGGTTTTTAGAAAAAGACGTCATTGGCCAGTCAAGTTCGACCAGTCCCCACCATGCGGTGGTCTAGCCAATCACAAACATCGTAGAAAATATATATAAGAACAACATAACCTGAAACTTCAGTTTCAGTTCAGCCCTAAAGAAGTGAACTGCAATTTTCACGAAACGTCGGCATGATTCGTAGTTTTGCACACGATTGAAACCCGAAAAGCCTCCTTTGAATTATTTTCGAAAATGCTTTTAAAATTGAAAAATTCCATTTTCCGGCCAAACTATGCAAGATACGATAAAATCTTGAGAGATAAAATTGTTCATATTAAAAGTATATACAACTCTTTCAAACCGAGTATTCATAGGACGCATAGTTTATTATTGAATCATGAAAAATTTGAATAAAAATAATAAATTCCACTTTCCGGTCTAACTACGCAAGATAAAAAAATAGACCAACAAAAATTGTTCTGTCATAAAAAGGTTATACATTTTTGGTGACCATTTTTTGATTAGACACGTAGTTTTTGTTTCAATCGTGAAAAATATCATTAATTATGACAAATCCAAATTTATAAAGAAACGACACAAGGTACAATAAAATGTTTGACGGACAAATATTCCGCCTAAACCAAATGTCCCGGACCTAGATATAGAAACTTAAATAACATACATTTATTATGATAAGTGTTTTTAGAATGTATTCGTTAAAACCAAAAGCTAGCTTTAACAAAAGAAAATTCCTAATCACCAAATGACAGTTGGTAGTAATTGACCTTCAATTTTCAAAGTTCTATGCAAAAATGTGAAGAAGTGAAAAAACTGAGCTCCTAGTGCGGGGTAAATACATTATTATCGAGCGCGAAACACGAGAACTGACAGAAGCGTTTCCTAGGCGAGCTCAAACATGCAAGTGAAGCGTGCTAAGTATGCATAACCTGAAAAAATTAATATTCATGTGTTTAAAATAATTCAGTTAAGAAATTATCAAACACGCATATTTTAGAATTGTCTTAAAATTATTTAAAACCTTCAAATTCAAATATATATATATATATATATATATATATATATATATACATCAATTTAGATTTAAAATGTGTTCCTTTGGTATATTAAGTTGCGAGTCTCAAAAGGAAGAGCTGTTAGATACACGGCTAAGAGTTTGATACAGTTTTTTCATGTATTTATGAAGCTATATTGGAAACATCCTTTTTGAAAGATAGCACAGAAGTTTACGATCACCGCGAAAATCATGTGGTTATTTGCGTATGTGAAGGTGCTTTTCAAATACTGTACCATTTATGGCTTCGTGCACATAGCTTGACTGAAACACGTCCACGACTATGTCGCTCCTGAGCTTCGCAGCCGGTTGATACACATGACGATTTCACTCAGAGCAAAGAGATTAAAATTAAAGTCACGTGTACCCCAGAGAGCTGCTTTTTGGAGAAACGGAATTATTTTTTGCGTTTAAAAAGCGATTATTCACAGCTTTTTGAAAAAGACTAGAAAATTATGTTATTCAGAGGAAAAAGAGAATAACGACCAAGATATCCACTAAGAATTTAGAAAAGAAAAAAAATTATATTCTCCGAATGTATGTGAAGTCGGTAATAGGAATACTTTGTGTTAGAAAGCAGCCTCTCCATCTAATTTTGCTCACTTCTTAAAACTTAAGATCAGACTTTCGTCTTACTGTTATTATCAAGAAAAATTCATTGTACACTTACATCGAAGACATTAATTTGATCAGTAAGGTATCACATTCTTATTACTACTATACTACTACCAGTAATGGTTTAACATTTAAAATGTACCGCCGAGGAATAAACTTAGCCGATGATTATAAAAGAACGCATAATGAGGAGGGCACTTGATGAGGTTGTTGCTTCCGGTCAATAATTATTTTTATAAATACCACAAGTTGCATCAATAAAAGGACAAAACTCCGGCTGCCTACAATTCGCATAAGCACACTGAAAAAAATGGTGAGTTGTGACAAGAAGCTCTTCATTAGTAGAGATGGTATTAGCTGCGAAAATTACTTCGACAGCAAAAGTAACTAACCAGTTTAGTGCGGCAACAAGTCGCCGTTAGTAATCCTACGTTGGTTATATTAGTAAGGATAGTAATTCTAGTCACAACAAACAAAGTAGTGAAGACTATGAGTGAAGACCATGAAGACTATCGTATCGATCTAAACTTTTTAATGGACGAAAATGAATTGTCGAAAACTTGATTGTTACAATTTTAGTTATCTCATTTTTAAGATTGTTAGTTTGTAAGTAAAAGTGTTGCTAAATATTTATTATTTAACACACAAAACGACACTTCATTACTTTCTAGTTTTATAATTATTTTATTACTCTCAAAATTACTGTCCCTTATACACATGTATAATAAGTCTGTACTTTTAAATATTAAAATCATAG
The DNA here is from genome assembly GCA_932178445.1 of Andricus quercusramuli. Lineage (NCBI taxonomy): Eukaryota > Metazoa > Arthropoda > Insecta > Hymenoptera > Cynipidae > Andricus > Andricus quercusramuli. Next base: position 26,786 of record CAKNXH010058320.1, on the reverse strand, counting down.
TAGTTTTTCACTAACATCCCAATGGGCATGTGGGTCTATTTTGACATGACATCTTATAAGGACTTCCTGGGCCCACTGATGAGATGTTATAGTAAAATCTACTATAATTTCAATATTGAGAAGTACTAACTTCGCAGTAGTCTACGAACCAGTAATTTCAATAGTAAAACTTTGTAGTTTTAATATAGTAATGACTACTAATTCAAATAGTGAAACTCAATAATATGAATAGTAAGGACTACTATTTCAAATAGTAAAACTTACTAATTGTAATAGTGAGGATTACTACTTTAAGTTGTGTAATCAACTAGTTTATTTGTAAGACTAACTAATTTAATAGTAAGACTTACTAATTGAAGTAGTAAGTACAACTACCTGAAAATAGTATGTACCATCGAAAGTTGTCACGACAATAAGGAAAGTAGTAAAGACAACTACTACCAATCTTGCGAATAAAAGTAGTAGCCCCAGCCAGTAAAATCACAGCGGCATATATTACAAACTAAAGTAGTTGGCCCTACCACTTTATTAGTTGTCCCAGCAAACTATTTTTTTCAGTATGTTTACGGGCGAAACTTGATTCGTTGAAAGTCTGAGCCAAAGGATGGAAAACGAATCAAGGGATATTCAAATCTTCTTATCTTCAGAGAAAAGCGATGTTGTGGTAACAATGTTCTAGAAAACAATCCACTGTAAAACGATGACGATTTCCATTCATTTTTCTATATCCATCCATTTTCATTTCCCAGCTTTAGAGCTTTACACCCTAAATCCAAAAGTGCCTTCTATTTAAAGTGATAGTGATAAGCATATTGATTTATACGAAGTCGAGTCATCGAGCTTTTCCATACGGATAGCCACGATAGGACAGAAAGGTTCTCCTTTTATTTTCCTCTCAGCCAATTAAGTTCGTGAGGAATTCGCTACTCGTTTTGAACAGCTGGAAAACCAGAAACGGCCTTATCTGTAATAAAAGTCAATTGTGTATTTTCCGCTCCAAACTTTTTTTTTATGATGAGCGATTTTAAACCTCTGCTCAATATCTATACAATTTTTTTCTTCATTTTAACATTCTCGTTCGCATCTCGCGTCCCTCCCTTTCATCTCTGTTTCTTCAAAAGCCACATCCGCTCGGCTGAATAAACTAAAATTATATTCACATTTATTTTTGTGTAATATAATACGCGTGCGTCTATAATAAAATATCATTTATTTATTTTCGAAATACTTTTGAGCTTCATCACTATTTTACTTTTCAAATTATAAAATTTGACTTATTAAAATAATATTTCTAATTCCATTATACATAAATTATAATCCAATAATAACTCAATAATGATAATGATTACATTATTTGATACATATACGTTTAATGAATATATCAAGCTTACGCATCTGCAATTATATTTGATTGATTTTAATGGATCTAACAATAATTATGTATCCGAAGACAAAAATGGGTTAAATTTCCTTAGTTGTGAGCAGAAGTAAGTATGCGGTAGCTCACAATCAGCTTCGGCAACATAGAGACAACTCAGTTGGTGAATCCGGGTAATTTATATATCAGTGATAATTATTATTCCTGTTTAACTCGAATCAATGGCTCCAGTGTATTCACTCGTAATTGCCAAATATATTATGGTGTTATTATCTTCATCGTGTTCTAAAGCATAAAACCAAGTTTGTTATTGAGTTACTATAATATTATATATCATTATTTATTAAAATTAATTCAATTTTGACTGCTATACTAAGATTATTCACTGATATTGGTGTAGGAAATTTAGTTAGTGATGCATGACCATCATTTTCAGATGAAGTCGAGATTCTCTCGTAACATAATCAGATAGGATTAGGATGTGGTGGAGATCAAGAATCTTTAATTTCGAGAAACGGCTGATATGAGACGATCCTCTCATTTAAATATAGATTTTTTGCGTTGTAATAAGTATCATTTTGGAAGCATTAATTTCATTTGACGATATTTTGGAAAAATTTTGAAATTCACGAAATGCCACACTAGTGAGTGTTGTTCGATTACGTTTGGAAGAAGCCATATAATAATTTATTGACCCTAGTTAATTCTGAAATTAAAAATATAATAAGCGGATGAACTTTTAATTCATCATTTACATTCCAAAAATAATCTCGACATTAATCTTATTTGAATTTGGTAGTAGAAGCTGTTACTTGTAGTCAATCAGAATTGGGAAGGGGTCAACTTTGCACGTCGATGGCCAGACGGACAACTGTTCGCGTCGTTGGTCAGACGAACAACTGTGCACGTGCACAGATGTCCCTTTCCCAACTGTGCACGTGCACAGATGTCACTTGCCCAACTGTGCACGTTTATGTCCTTATGTAAGGGTTTATACGAGGGTGATCCTTTGTATCTAGGTATAATACATTTTTAACAGTTAAAATTATTCAATCCTGGTGGAATGGAGCATATTAACTTTCTTAATGTCAGTTTGAAAATATTTCAAATATTATTTTTAAGAAATTATTCCTTTCAAATTATTAAAGATATATGAAAATCTCTCTTTGATCGACCCCCCTTAAAAACGCGCCATTGCATGCACGTGAAGCAGGCGTAATGTGGCCGCTTCCAGCCCAGTGACGTTCGGACATGCGCACTCCGCCGCCGCGCTGACGTGAAACTTTACGCCCGCTACATGTAACTTTACGCCCGCCATATAAAACTTTAGGCCCGCTACACATAAAAATACAGTACTCGTCAAAATAGCTTTTCTTTACGCCCTCGATACACAATGTACTATTTTGAATTTACTTTTCAATAGTTTCATCTCATTGAGCTTGTTTGAGTCTTCCAGTGGGTATGGAGACATCACCGAAAAAACGATATTCTAATATTCAGAGTGTCATATTCTTACACGCATATTCTTAGTAATATTCTTAATGAAGTAAGCGAAATTCTCAATTTAAGAGTATCTTCTAACCAAAGGACGAAATGCGCCTTGCTCTGTTCAATCGCTTCTTTTAATGTTTTGTGAGACGTGATTTTCGATCAGTTTTTTGAATTCGTAATAAGCGACAAGCTTGAAGAAATGCAACCAATTCTAATGATAAATCGCGTGTGCACATCCATCTGCTTCTCTTTATAGAAAAAGTTAGAGTGAGAAAGGTCTGATGTGACAGTGAGGTTGAATACCGTTGTAACACACCGAGACATAACCTCTCTAAATTATTTATTCGTTGGCGTTTGAAATATCAAACTTTTCTCACTTCAACGTTCTCTGCGAAGGGAAACAGATAGAGTTAGAGATGTGCACATGCGATTTATCCTCAGAATTGGTTGCATTTCTTCGAGCTCGTCACTTATTATATACAATTACTGCGACAGATTTCGGATGCAGCTATATTCTTAAACTTAGTGGGGAATTCTTACAATTAGACAAGCATATATATTCTCAAGGTAAGAGGGCCTCCGTCGTACATTAAGAGTATATTCTTGGCGCCTATTTAGGTTGCAAATATTCTTAAACTTAGTGGGAAATTATTAAAATTAGAATATCGTTTTTTCGGTGATCTGATGTCCTTTGAACGTCCTAATGACCACTAACTACCATGCCTACTTGGTAGGTATTTATTTTTTTCAAGTTACTTATCTGTCTTTGATTTGACAAAATCGTTTACTTATTTTAGGTATTTTTTTATGATTTGACAAAAAGTAAACTGGAAAAGAAATGTTAAAAATATTTTTTATCAGTGTTTTACTGTTGTTTATGTGGCGATGTATAATGACGGGTTACACATTTGTCTTCGTCATTGGTTAGAGAAATCTCAAGGTTTATTTCTTTGGGTAGTTCACATGTTTTTCTTCAAATTTTCCTGATCTCACACGCCAGATTTATTCGAACACAAAAAAGTAAGCACGTATTTTTTTCATTTTAAAATCGATTGATTTTTAGAGTTTGTTCAAAGCCCATAAATGTTCACGTGTATTTCCTCTGGAAAAAGGCCTTTTTGAAAATTTGCAATAGAATCGTTAATATTAAATTATCTTGCTGCATCTGGCACGATTTTCTCGAAAATTTTCTGCTAAATACTACTTAAATTGAACACCTATAAATCATTTTATATGGTCTCGAAAAAAACTCCATAAGTGGAAAAATGAAGTATTATGTGCAGCAAAAAAAAAAGTTCCCTTCCTCAAGCATGTATCAAAAATATTGCAAAAATGTTTGAAGTTCGACGGATTTTACGGATTTTCAACAGAGTTTAACTTGCATAAAAACAACTATAAAACCTTACTAATTCTCTCTATTTATCATATCTCATAAATTTGCCTAGTTTCAGGTGCTTTTCCGTACAAAAATTCATAATCGGTTCCGAATATCAAAACTGTACGTATCATTCCAAAGGTAAGATTCATAAATCTATTAAAATTTGTGGATAAACTTTCTAATACTATAGCCAGAAAGTTTTCAATTCTAAAGAAGAAATGGGAGAAAGAATTCGGACATGCGCATAAGTTTGAAAATTTCCAAGTACCATCTGTGCACGTGCACAGTTGTCCAAATCACAACTGTACACGTGGAAATTTCAACGTGCACAGATGGGCTCCTGTGGTCTTCGACGTGCACAGATGGACGTGCACAGTTGTCCGTCCAGCCATCGACGTGCACAGTTGGGCACGTGCAAAGTTGTCCGTCACCTATCAGAATTATACAATAGTAATGCCATACGAAATATCAAAAAAATGTTTTTGACAATTAATGTAGCAAAAATAAAATCAAGTTGTTACAACTCACATTCCGTTTTGTCCAGAAGAATATTCCAATCCATGAACAGTTTTTCATTTAAAGGTGATTGCCAAGAAGTAGACAACTTCAAGTCATAGTCACTTTCTACTTTTGCTTTGAATAACAAATTTATTCTAAAAATATCTAATGCTCAAGCATAATTCAGTGAATTTTCAAAAATATTGATTAATAAAATATAATTGTATACATAAAATTCATTTTTACAGTATTAATATAGACAGAAAAAATTGGAGTTGAACCAACGATATTCATCGTTGATTTGGCCACAAATATTCGTTCAGAAATTTTAAATGGTAAAGTACGCAAAATAACTTTTGTCACGCACCTGTCTCAGCCTACAAATCAAAGTGTGTCCTACAAGTTTGGTGCCTGGTCACGCTGCTTTACTATTTTAGGTTAAAATTTGAAAACAAATATTCAACCTATTTATAATATGTGATAAAATTGTGAATTGTATACTAACAAGGATTTTGGAATAGCTAATAACTGATATATCAACGTTGATTCCAAATAACAGTAAATAATGAAAAAAGAACTATTCATCGTATTTTTTTTTCATGAAATGCCTGGTGAGGCTTTATATTAATTTATCATACTATAGAATGAGAATATATTTTTAAATACTAAAGTCGAAGTCAAATAAATCGTGAAAAAGATGATTTTTCTCATATTTGAAAATATTTTTTTCTGTTCTGCATATATTTTTAGAAGATTTTTTTAGATTTTGTTTTATCATAGTTGTATACCCTATAAATAATTCTCTTGATCTCTTAGTATTACATATATTTTTATATTCTCTTGGTTCAACCTTAATTTAAAATATATATAGGGTAAATGTATCGGTGGTCGGACAACGGTTCTAAGGTCGGACATCACTTTCAGAAGGCCATAAATAAAAAAGTATTAGATTTTGCAAATTGTCAAAAACATGTTAGAAAATAGATTTCAATGTCTCTCAAATGACTGAACTTTCATAACAATAAAACAATTTGTTTAGGAGAAAATAAATATTTGTCAGACCACTGGTACGTATCCGAGGACTGGTGCACTTATCTATATTTCAGAAGGTTTAGAAATTTTTTTGTTCTCAAAAAAATAATTTTCTGAAATAATAATCTATAGATAAATGCGGTTGGCGAGGAAAATTGGAGAGGAATTGTATGAAGGTATAAACGTTGTCATTCTATCAAAAGCATTTTCTGAACATTCTAAAGGAATACACAAAAAAAATCCAGAGCCTCCCACACGAGTCTCCAAAGCCTCCCGTGAAGGTCTTCAGAGCCTCTTGCGAGGGCCTCCAGTCAAATTTTCCCTTTCCATCTCTTCTGTTCCCATTTATCACTATCATCATTATATGTTGCACTCTCCATTCTCTTAAATGCAGTGGGCTTAGATCTGAAGCAACTGCCATCCATAAAAATAACACCGGTTCCCAGTAGAACCACGGTAAAGCCACAGAACGCCTCTCAAATCGAAAACACGGCAGAGATCTGTAATTTCTATATCACGACGCCGTTGTTTTCAACACGAAAAAAAATTCCAATTTATACAGAGGGGCTTCTATATTCAGCCTACTTTGTATATCAGAAGGAAGGAAGCACGGGCGGAGGACACACGAGAGACACATTCTTAACTTATTGCACGCACACAAACATATTATTCTACAACCTAACCTAAACATATATATTATGCACGCAACACATTTCCCTAACACTTTTCTCCCAATATTTCTGAAAGAGTGGTACAAAATATTCTATACTAGTATTAAATACTTGATGCAAAAATTTTGTATCCTTTACACTATCTTAAGAAAACAAATGCAAATTGTTTTGTTATGAAAATTAAGTGATTGATTTTTGAATTTGTGAAAAAATTTTCAACATGAAATATTTGCTTGTCAAATTAGGGATCACTTGAAACAAAACATATACATATTATGAGAAAATAAAAATAAATTTATGGGTAAAAATTCCCCAAATATATGCGTTGATCAAAAATGGTATGACAATCACTAAAACAAATACTAACATGAATAAAAAGTATGGTTCGGAAGAAAATTCTAATTGAAAATTGGCAGAACAAATATATACTTTGATGCTTACAGAAACATGACAAAATTTTTTGGAAAAATTTATTTTTTTGACCTTTTTAAATTAAAAATTTGTTAACCCTAAGACTAATAATTTTAAAATGTTGTAGCCGCTGAACCGGGGAGTAAGCAGGATTTTTTTAAGCCCGGAAAACCTGGAAAATGATAGTGAATTTAGTAGTCAAACAAATGTAAACGTCCGATTGAAACTTTATGAACTATTTCGAATTTTAAAATAATTTAAAATAAGTAGACTCCTAATCAAACTCTTTCATTCAATTTCAAATAATAGAAGTTCACATATTGTTTCAGTTTTAAGTATTCCATTTGGAGCCCATTGAGAATTCAATTTTTTTCTATTAAAAAATAGCATTTTTCAAATATTTAGCAGTATTTGGATGGATATTTAAAATAAGTAATTGAATCAAATATTCAAAACTAAACAAATTAAAAATAATTTTTTTTTTAATATAAAATCTGGATTCGCTTAAATTTCAGAGTGCAAAGTTTAACCTTTTAAGGTGAGAATTTTTATTATAATTTTGTTGAATTTTGAAATTGAAAGTGAAACATTTTTATTTTTATTTATAAATAACAACCGAATAATTATTGATTGCAAACGATGTAGAATTAAACAAATTTAACCTTCAATTTGAGAAGTGTTTGTTTTTAAACGAGCAATTGAAAAATGTTCAAGTTTTTATGTTTCTAACCTAAAATTGCTTCAAAATAACATAATTTAAAAAAATTAAAACCAACCCGAATCAATCCGAACTAGTCCGAAATAAGTTCTACATTTCGTACGATCCAGATCAATAAAAAAATTAATCTGATTCAATCCGGTTCAATCCGAACATCCAATTCGAACCAATCCGAATCAAATTTTCAATCCGAATGAATCCGAACTCGGACTGATATATACTGAATTTTCAATCCGAATGAATCCGAGCTCGGATTGAATTGAAGTCATTCGGACTGAAAATCTTTATAGGTAAATCCGAGTTCAGATTCATTAGGATTGAAAATTTGGTTCGGATTGATTCGGATTGAAAGTTAATTTTTCTCGGATTGGTTCGGATACAAATTTCGGAATGATTCGGAATGAATTCCTGTCCGGAACTTTCCCCAGGGATTTCATTTAAAATTATTCCAGTCAATAATATTGAGAGCTTCCATTTTATACGCATTAGCAGACAGATTGATTACCTGCACCTGGTTTTGGTTAGTAAATTTCAAAAATTTCACAGCTTCTGATTGGTTAGAAAAAAATCGACCACGTTCAACTCGTCACGCGCTTTTACTAATGAATCATAGAACTTTACAATAATTTTATAATAATAATTTGACGCAGAAAATCGAAATTTCTATCTAAATTTGTGACCACATATTTTCCAGATCTGCTCACGAATTCTCTGTATTTTCCCTTATTTTTTCAAGGAGCACCCTGACATTATAATGTCGAATTTCACACATTTTCATTTTGAAATTGTAAATTTCAAAATGTATTTCTTTTAAAAGCTTCAAAATATTACAGTTTGTAATTTCGAATCGTGAAATCAAAATTTTTTTAATTAAAGCGAGCTCTACAACAGTACATTTTGCTCCATTTGACATAAGGTCATTCTAAATGTGAATATAGACACAAAATTATCCTTATGGCAAGTGGCTTTTAACGCACTGTTGTGGAGCACGCTTCAATAGTTTAATTTTAAACGTTAATATAATAATTAATGTATCAGATGTTTTAATTTCAAACGTTCAAATGTGAGACGATCTAATTATAAAAGTTTTATTATAAAGCTATTGGATTTGAAACTTTTCAACGTTAAAATGTACCATTTTTAACATTTTTCATTGAAAACAATTTTAAATGTTAAATTGTGCTTCAGTTAATATTCGCACAACACTGATAAACGCTGAAGCAACTGTACTGTCGTATCGCAACTGTGTTTGCGACACATACATGTGTAGTGCATCGCCTCTATAATTTTGAGCGAACGAGAACCGTGATTCTCACAGCTGAGATGTAGTTTCTCTTCAACTTATGCGTAATAATCATTTTGAACTTTTACGGCACCAATTTTTGATATTTATGAATAGTTCTTTAAATATGACTGAACATTTCGGATGATTTACAGAAAAGTTATTGTTAATTCACTGAATTTTTCTCATATCCGTCACATCGTAACTAGTTCAGTAATTCCTAAAGTACACATTTTTTTCCGTGCGGGAAGCGCGCACTGCAAGAAGGGTGGCCAAATGCCACCCTTGTATATATGTATGATCTGATATTGAAACAATGATTCCTAAATCACATTTCGGAGATATGATCTTCAATGTGCAAAATCAGAAAGCATTTTCTAATTTTTTGAAAGTAAAGGCAGCTTAAGAACTAATAAAATACACTCCATCTAGTGCGATGGCCCCACCCGAATATGACACATAATAATAAAACAAAAATAAACGTTTAAGGATGATGAATCAGAATTCTGACCAACTGTTCAGCAAAGAGATAATAAGCGATTAGATAATCAAGCATTATAAACATATCTCTCTAATAAAAATCTGAGTTATGCAACAAAAAAACCCAAAAATACAAATTCTAAGATAATTTTTCAACAATAATTATTAACAAAAGCGCCGATGACATTTTTCATTTTTTTGTAATTTTTTCGTGAGTGTTCTTGGTCTAGTCAAAATTTTCAATTTGGGTGCAAGTTTTACACTGGATTTGTGTCTTTTTATTTTTGCATTTGTTTTTTATAACTCTTTGATATGCCCAATTTTTTAATTTATTTCTCAATTTTTAGAAGTAAGAAATTTTGTGAACATATTTGTGAACATTCTTCAACATATTAATATTTCTTTTCATAATATATTTTATGTATTACTCTCTAGTATTTCATACAAACTGCAACTTGAGTATGTTTAATAAGTATTTTATTAAACGATTCGGTTTAAAACTGTGTTAATGCAGAGCAAAGGATGAACAATTTGCATAATGGGAATGAATATTAAAGGGAAGTGTAATGCGGAAAATATCGAGCGGTTTTAATTTCCAGGATTCATGGTGCACTTAGTTTTATGATCGTGAAACTACACCAAAAAAGATAAATTATTGATTGGCAAATTAACCGATCAGCGTTCTCTCATGATTTGAAAGCTCATTAATAATTTAATCATGGGTGTAGCTTTTATTTAAAATTCAATTCGTACTAAAATTTGATTGTATACATCATGTTCATATTTACAGTATTAATATACACAGAAAAAAATTATAACCGAACCAACTATATTTGGCCTTGATTTGGCCACGAATATTATTGAAAACGAACCAAATATTGATAAAATCTTCAAATTAGGAGTTTACATGATAATTTATTTTTACAATTATTATTGATGAATCACATTTTTGAATCGTTAAACAAAGATATTAAATCGTTGAAAGAACAATGGTATTTTTGGGCCCAGAGCGTTCAGTTACACATACAATTTTATATAAAATGTGGATGCTCGCATCAATTCGCCATCTTACTGGCTGAATTTTAAAATTCTTACCTTAAATTCATAATAAGCGGCCTAAAAAACTCATGCATACAAAATTTTTTTTTTGAAAATCCAGCCAGAAGGCAAATATTTGCTTCCTAAGATTAAAAAGCCTTTTTTACATTCTCATTCTAATGAGAAGGTATTGGTTTTATGTTAAATTTGACTTGGTTGGTTTTCATCAAATCTCCACGTTTTGAGACCCCCTGAGTCAGATCAAATTCGGATCAAAATTCAAAAAGTTAGAGCATGTTGAAAATTTTTGAGTCCATTTTTTTCAAAACTAAAAAATTCTATGTACGGTTATTCATACTACTCTGAAACTCGAAAAATTTATCCTAATGACTTTTTCGGATAAGTAGTATATTGCGTAACGGGGGTCGAAAGGCAACGATTTCACGAGTGTGAAGTTAGCTGCCCGAGCGAAGCGTGGGCTGATACCACACGAGCGAAATCGTTGCCTCGGCCCGAGTCATGCATACAATTTTTCATCATATCGATAATCGAAAATTCGACTTGAGATGACTGTGGAGCGGGTCGACAATCGAATTTTCAACCCTAAGGAAGAAAGTGACAGATCCACAGGCGTCGAAAGTCGAATTTTCGATTGAGGTATGATGAAAAAAAATACCGGCGTTATAGCATTTTCAAAATTGCAAAAAACGAACGAAAATGAACATTTTATGCCGAAAAACGCACGATATGAAAAAAAGTCAGGAGGAGAAAAATGGTTCTTTTTGAACACCCTACGATATTAACGTAACAACTTTTTGAATTTTTTGAAAAATAAAAAATAAAAATTTTGATCACACAAAAAATAATGAAAAATCAATAATTTCATTTTGCTGTCAAACTATGCAAGATACGACCAAAGATGAATTGTCAAAATTGTGCACCTAAAAAAGATCTCTAAATTTGTTATTATTCACTTTTTGATATGATGCGTAGTTTTCGTTTCATTCTTAAAAAACAGCATTGGAAATAGTAAAATTAAATTTTTAGACGGATAACACAAGCTACGAGAAAAATGACAGAGACCAAATTTGTTCTTCTAAAGAAGAGGTACAAATTTGTTATGAATCATGTTCTGATAGGATGCGTAGTTTTTTTTTATTCGTGACTTTTTCATTTCTATCATACGGTGCACAGAACCGAGCGTGGAACGCAAGGTTCAAATGATTTTCAAATCGAATATCGAGCGCGAAGCGCGAGTGTCTGGATGAGAATGTGTTCCTTAAGGTCGATAGAACCTTGAGTAAATGAGGTTTTATTTCAGTCTAAAATAAAAACAAATTTAACTATCACTTCACATGTAGAGGTTTTGATAATTTTATAATATTTGCAAATAAACTTTTTCTTTTCATCAAAGTCGTACACGGAGTTCAAAAATCTAGAGGAACCGAGCTATTTTTGAAAATGCATCTGTTTCCATAAAAACTGAACTATTTCGTTGCAAATTTATTTTATTTAGTTAGAAAATCATTTCTCTAAATAAGAATGAAACTATTTTGTAGTTAAAAATTAGTCTTTTTTAGTTGAAATTCATGCATTTTGTTGAAAATTTGTCTCTTCTTTTGTAGAAATTTTACCCTTTCAGCTGAAGATTCTACTATTTTGTTCAATTTTTCTTGTGATTGAGGATCCATTATTTCAGTTTTAACTTTATTTCTTGATTAAAAAATTTAACAATTTTGTAGAAATTCATTTTTTTAAACTGAAAATGTAACTATTCCATTTTTTGTAATTTTTTTTTATCAATTGAAAAATTCTTTCTGGATTAAAAATTCATCTTTTGGGTTAAAAATTTGACTTTTCTTTTCTGTTTCAAAGTATAAAACTTCGATTACTTGGTTAGAAATCCACTTTTCAGCGTAGAAAATTCCAGTATTTGGTTAAAAATTGAAAGGTTTTTATTGAAATTCAAATATTTTGTAAAAAGTCATCCTTATTGGTCGAAAGCTCAAGTGTTTTGTTAAACAATAACTGTTTTCTAAATTCATCTCCTTGGTTGAAAATCTGATTTTCTTCAGTGAAATACTTTTACATTCTCATCATAATGAGAAGGTATCGGCTTTATGTGACAAATGTCTTTCGCTTATTCCATCAAATGTCGACGTTTTGAGGCTGCCTGAGTCGGAAGAAATAGTTTTTACGTCGGTGTCTGTCTGTCGTTGTCGTTGTCATCGTTGTCGTCGTTGTCGTTCTAGACTGTAAACACGATAACATTTGAAGAAATTATCTGATTGAATTGCCCCTTGGCGCACTTTATAAGTGTGTGAAAAGAAAGGACGAGTTCGTCAGCCAGCTATTTTGGACAAAATTTCAAAAAGTTAGAGCATTTAAAAAATTTTTGTGACCATTTTTTTCGAAATTTTCATTTACGGCTCTTCATAGCAGATGGAAATTCGATCAATTTATTCTCATGACTTTTTTCGATAAAAGTAAAATTGTCAGAGCTATAGCATTTTCAAAATCCAAAAAAACAAACGAAAATTAACATTTTGAGCCAAACAACGCACGATATGAAAAAAAGTCAGGAAAAGAAAAGTGTTTATTTTTTCACGCCCTACAAGGTTATCATAATGACTTTTTGAATTTTCTTTAAAAATTCAAAATTCACATTTTTATTGCACAAAAAATAATGAAAAATCCAAAAATTTAATTTTACGGTCAAACTATGCAAGTTACGACAAATGATGATTCAACAGAAATTGTGCACTCAAAAAAGTTCTACAAATTTGTAATAGGTCACTTTTTGATAGGATGTGTAGTTTTTTGTATTATTTGTAAAAATTACATTAACAGTGAAAAAATCAGCCCGATAAGTGGGCACATTCTCATCAAAACTTTGTTTATTTGTTTTCTTTTTCATCTCATGTGTGTTTTTTCAAAATATTTCATTGTTTCTATGTTTTCAATACTATTTCTAACCATTAAAACAATAAAATAACTATCATTAATGCTCACGGTACTTGAAATATACGCTCAAGTAATGGAATTTCCTTCTTCTTTTGATATCAAATACAAATTTAGTCATTTTTATCTGAAGAACATAGAAAATAACATATAGTCGTTGCCAAGCGCGACGAACAAATCTCGCGCCGCAAGCGCGCTCAAACTTTTGCGTTTGTATTATACGATGAACAGAAACGAGCGTGGAGCGCGAGGTTTACATGATTTTGAAAGCAAATATCGAGCGCGAAGCGCGAGTGTCTTGATGAGAATGTGTGCCTTAAGGTCGATAGAACCCGCGAAGCGCGCAATAGCGAGCACACGAATTGCGAAAACCTAAAGGAACCAAGCTTAAAGCGTCAGGCAAATGTGTTCGAGCGCGTAGCGCGAGGTGAACACATTATCGAGCGTGAAGCGCGAGATAAACATATCATCGAGCGCGAAGCACGAGATCCAACAGGTGCGCACCCTAGGCGCGCTCAAACTTGCGAGCTGTAGCTCTGCTCTCTAGTGACACGTTTTAGGAGGTCGATCCTATGGACAAACTTATTTCTTTTGAGGAGTAGAATGCGCCTAAATATATTTTAAATCTACACACGTTGAACCCAGTACCAATTAAAAATACCATGGTTATCTAAATTGATTTCACAGTTTACGTTAAAATTATGAAGCGCTCCAATGCCTACTCTAAATGAAGAAGTGGAATTAACAGCTGAAATTTTTTCTTACATTTTTATACTTTTCCAAGACTTGTGATTGAACTAATATCAATAGTCCGTTTTTGTAAGTAAGTTTTGGAATCACGATGACTTGACGACGGTTTCAGATAAATTGATCAGCACATTATAATATTATGAAAATGGGTTTTTTATGAGAAAACATTTTTCGTTGAAGTAATTTAAAGTTGATTAAAAATTGACACGAGAACGGAAAAGATTCCTTGAATCGAGACAAATCAATTGACCTATTATATGAATTAATTTTATTAAAGAATACGGAGGTTATGACCATTCATATTATCTGAAAAATCTGCTTTTATCGTAAAAATGTTCTCATTCAGATAATTTAAAATTTATGCAAACATAAAAAATATTCATTGATTCGAGATGAATCGATTTACCTACAATATAAATACATTTGATTGAAGACTAAGGAGGTTATGTTCATTAAAAATATTCAAACAATCGGTCTTCTATAGTTTAACTTCTTTCATGGAAATAATTCTAAATTAATAGAATAACTGAAAAGATTCCTTGATTTAAGACAAATCGATTGACTTATAATATTAATACATTGTATTAAACAGTAGGAGGGGTATGATCATTTATATACACTGATGAATCTGTTTTAAACAGAAAAACTTTTCTCATTAACATGACTTAAAGTTCATGCAAGAACAGAACAGGCTTCTTGATTCGAGCACCATAATATCGTAAATACAAATAAAGTGAATACACCCGTGATCGAATTCACAGCTTCTTTTAATTTTCACCCATACCTTTTGGATTATAATTGATCCTAAGATCACAGAAAAAGTTAAGTGTGATGTATAAATAGTTAATAAAATATTAATGTTCAAATCAAAACCGAATTTTGAAGCCTTCATAACACTTGTATTAAGTCATTTCAAATTTGTTTCATGTGGAGTTTTTTCTTATCAAAATGGAATTCTCGAAGTTTTACTTAAAACACTTTCTACATTTATTTTGAAATATAATTTTATGAGGAAATGTGTAAATTAGTAACGATATTATTTTATTTTTTAGCTGTTGAAAATTATCTAGTTTCCTTCAATTTTAAGCTCAAGAAAGGTTTTCAGATCCACATTGGCATTTTTAAATGATACAAATGATATTTTTGCCTGAAGTATTTGATTTGAAATTGAATTCTATCATTTGCAGATTGAATTTCATCCAAATTAAATTCTTAGCTATTTTCATTACTGGCAGAAAAGGATTTTCGATAGTTCAGCGGATACATCTGGCCTCACGTAGTCCAGTCTTCGACAGGGACTTTTTTGTAAATGAAACGAAAGTAAACTTCTCGTGGACCAGCAAAATCACTGGACAGAAGTTCGATGTATCGAAGGTATAAGTAGATTGATTGGATGAAATGTTATCGAGCCAGAGATCGATGTCGCCAGACAACCAAATTAATAAGTAATCTAAGCAAGGACTTTTTTACTTTAAAAAGGTGCCATTTATTCTTCCATCTTGCTTTTGCAAGTTAGTAAATTCGATTTGTTAATTAAGTTAAAGTTTTGTAAATTTTGCAAACTCATTTGTTGAGACTATTTTGCTAAATATGTATAATATTTTCTAACTAATTTCATTCTATTGAATCTTAGTATTTAAATAAATAACACGAGAATTCCAGATCAATATAAAACATCTGTACCTCACACCTATATACCTATATACCTATATACATTATACCCATACACCGATCTACTTTATACTTTATATATAACCTATATACCTATTCACTATTTTCCAACCGAGCAAGTCACGCCTACCCCGAAAGGGAAATGGCTTAATGGTATAATAATGCTGAATTTTGGCATTTGCATAATTTTTAATGCAGTATATTTATGAATTTAAAAAAAATACTTAAACAAAACATCACTGAAGTAAAAATCTAAGCAGATTTCTGATTTTTAGTGACAAATAATTACAGAAGTTAAATTTGCAGTTTCTGTCCCTGGTGTTTGTACTTTGGCTGATTGCCCAGGAGCACTTTGTCTACCGCAGTCCATACTAGGGTCCGCGTTTCACCTTCCGATATGCCACAAGAGACTGTGATTAATTATTGTTTCTCGCTCCTCCACCTCATCTAAAATCGGCTGGATACTGATTGACCGACTTATTCAAGTCTCCAGCGATTCTAGTCAATTACTTTCGACCTAGTGTTAATTACCCGAGTCGAAATCGGCCGTTTTTCCACATTTAGCATCAAAGTAGGGTCTACATTAGAACCTACATTGGTTCTCCAGGCCCTACCCTACATTGGCGCTCCAGACACTACCTTGGTGCTCTAGCCCCTACACTGGCAATAATAATAATATTAATAAAAATAATAATGACATAATTTCGGTAATAGTTATACATTTTTATTTCGAGTTTCCTTCTCTGCAGAAATACTTTCACTATCAAGTGTACCTCAGGAACCTAATATTGAAAAAAAACTCATGAAGTATACTATTCTTTGTTTGTAGTGTTCTTCATCATATAATTCAAAAACTTATTTGTCAAATATCATTGCCGTTCACTTCAGTTTAGTGGAAAGATTCCTGAAGAGAATGAAACCGATTTGGATTGAAATTATAGACTAGTCCGACAATTTTTTATTTAATTTTTTTGTCCGTAACCTCCAAATTTTGTTGTCTTTCGAAAGTCGAAAATCTTATTTATATTCCTTCCTGACTACTTGAGACGATAGCATTCGATAACTTGAGGCTCAAATGGAAACTTTAGTTTCGGTTTTGTAAGAAAATTAACATTTTTTGAAAGAATCCTTTCCTTTTTACTTATAGATACTTTATTAGTGCTAATATCGAGAAACTGACTGATTCACATAGCCGCAAACCAATTCAGTTTTAAAAATCTTAATCTGCAAATGACAGATACGCAATTCACGGAGTCGCCTTTTCAATAGGTTCTTATTTCCTGGATGTAGCTTCTAAATATTCAAAGTAGGGCCTACAGGTTCAAACGGAGTCAAAGGAGGCTCAAACGTTTCATCCTCTAGGAGCAAAAACCTCAAAGTAGGGGCTATAGGTTTAAATAGCGTTAAAGCAGGTTTTAATGAGGAGATGCAGGTTAAAAGTAGGGTCCAAATTTCGACTTGGGTATCCACCAAAAGTCAAGTACTTCATGTGACACAAAATTATGTTAGTTAATTCTTCAATAACCTAGCCTAATTCTTAACAGTATCCTACACAAAAAATTGTATCAAATTGAAAATGAAAGTTAAACTGGTGAACAAAATGTCTGTCCTCCATTCGTATCTACATTATAGGGCTTAAGCTATTTTTGCATTACACTTTTTCAAGAATCACAAATCACGGTATAGTTAAGAGTAATATTTTGTTTGAACAAATATGTATATATGATTTCGATGCACTTTCTAGCGTCGAATCCAACTACCCCCTTAATGTGGTGATTGCTCAAACGGATTTTGCGATAATGGTAAAAAACTGTGGAAAAGTGCTAATAAATAAGATTTCATAGTAAACGTTATATTCAATCAAATATTTATTTTCCCTAAATCAAATGAGGTAGAACTTCCAGTAACCGTGAGTTTTGAGGATTGAAGGCAAAAAATGAGTATTTCTTTCAATAAAGAATAATAATAATGTTTCTTGCGGAAACTTTGGGAGATTCTCAATCCATAAACCAAATTAGTTTGATACAAAATTTATTTAAATTGATAATCAAAATTCATTTTTACAGCCGCTTGCGATTTTTTACAAAAAAAAAAAAAATGCTCAAGGTTCAGGTTAGAAGAGATACCTCTTTGCGCTTAGTGTCCATAAAAATCACTTAGTTGGGAATGAAGTCATTTCTCCCTTATAAAAATATTATTTTCTTCCATAAAACGGAAAGGAATCTGCATTTAGTACCTTTGAGTCCAGAAAATATAAGACATCGGAAATATACAGTTGTTAATGTAATCGTAAAACGTTATCGCACTTTATGGAGACTAGGATAAAGTTGTCGGAATAAAATTTTGCGCTGACCGTTTTTTTCCTTTCAAATTGAAAAAAAAAACAATTTTGAAAACATTTTAACATATTTCACGAAGACTAGGACAGCTACTCACGACTACTCGTACATAGAAATTGTCAATGATGTCTCTTATAGTCACAATAACTGAGACATTTACCTTACTTCGCAATTTTCTTCATTTTTAATGCATATAAACCTGAAAAAAGATTACAGCTTTAGCTCTGACCATTCATATGATAAATGACATAGAACCCATCTATTTATGTAAAGTTTACAAATTGACAGCTTATGCATATTTAAGGACAATCATTGTATGCAAATGCAGTTAAAAAAAAAAAATAAAATTAATTCAGGCGGATTAAAAAATATTAATTCCAAGGAATTTGGAAATCCAAGGACAAATATTTTATTAAATGAGGAATATTTTTTTTTTTATAAATGAAGTTCAAATATTGAACCCGCTCGAGGAGTTTTTCGCCAAAAGCATCGATGGCATCGATTAGCTATATGAAGCGACGTCATTATTTGCGGGAAAATTCAAATTACACTGCAAGTCCCATATATAGTATATTGCATTACAAGTGGTAGGCGAT
Source organism: Andricus quercusramuli (assembly GCA_932178445.1). Classification (NCBI taxonomy): domain Eukaryota; kingdom Metazoa; phylum Arthropoda; class Insecta; order Hymenoptera; family Cynipidae; genus Andricus; species Andricus quercusramuli. The sequence goes on along the minus strand of CAKNXH010058320.1, from coordinate 8,092 downwards.
GGCCTTTTCGTGACAAGTGCAGTGTTTTTAGGACGAGTCGTAGGTGAGGGCACCGAAGGTGCCCGAACCGAAGACGAGTCTCAAAACACTGCACGAGTCAAGAAAAGGGCCTACCACGAGACATGCACGAAACTTTTTACAACAAGATCATGAAAATCGTGAAGAAAACGCTACCTGATCGAAGTTGCGGGGAGGGGGGGGGCGGTCCAGGGCGCAGCCCTGGTGGGGGTGCAGGGGGCGAAGCCCCTGCTGGGGGGTTCGGGGGGCGAAGCCCCCCGATTGAAAAAAAACCAAATCATAAGTTAAAATTATGATAAGATTACGATAAGATTAAATTAAATAAGTTTAACTAACAAATTTTTTCATATAAAAAGAAGGAATTTAGAATGAAGATAAATGTATACCTGTTTATTTTAGCAACATTATTTTAAGGAGAACACCTTGAAGTGTATAACATTTTGAAGTAATTTAAATTTTCCCGCAACTTTGACTTGAGCAACTATAGCGCACCTAGCGGCGGAGAGGCTACCGGCTTTTATAACCTTATTTCTGAATACTGTCACGCGTTTGTTCGGTTTTCTTCAATAGTTAAATCAATGTGATATTATCGAAAATAGAGAAAATGTCAGATTCGGACGAAAGTGAAGTTTTTCAGTGTGCGCCTCCTATTTCTGCACGGTAAGTCGCGAGACGAGCGCGCTACAGTTGTCGCTGAAAACATCGACCTATTTCCGTCTTTATCTAACTATCTTCCTTTCACTTATTGTGAAAATGTGGAATGCTTACGAAAAGAGGCCTTTTCGTAAGCATTCCTCATTTCGTACATTCTTTATTCGCATCGTTCGAAATGCGCCACATTACACACAGATTATAAGTATGAAAACACGCCATTTTCATGATAGTGTTGTAAAAATAACAGTTTTGGGGTCGCCTCGCACTGGCCTTGTTTCTAATGCGGTACCCTCAAAACGGAAACAGTCAGGGTTACCTGAACCTTTTCCAATAATTGAATAGCATAATATTGGGCAATATGCTTGATTGAGTACTCGCGCACTGCGGCCTTCCGAAGCGAGAGTCGCAACCGTCTGTCGCCCTGCCAGCTGGGAAACTTCGTGGGCCAGCAGTTCTAGGAACTACAAAACCAGACTGGCTTCTATGGGACCTGGAGTGTATCTCAATTTTCCGCCTTTTATATTTTTAAATAAAGATTGTTTAAAAACATGTGTTTGAATGTATACATTTTTCGGAAAGCCTATCATGCTTCTATTATAAAAGAATTATTAATAATAATTAAAACAACAAGAATTAAAAAAATCTTTTCTAAACTTCAAAAGTCTTTCCAATGCACCAATTTAATGTGGGTATTACGGGTATGACCATATTGAAGGTATTCCTTTGCAATAAGAAACTTGATTTGGCTTTTATTTACAGATTCTTCATTTTTGGTTTGTAGGTAGTTTCCAGGAAATTCCAAACAATTTGAAAGAATTTCCATAGAATCGTGAACCTCTCTTTGTTCACAAAATTAAATACATACATGATATTTTATTGAGCAGTGTTATTAGAGAGCCCACTCTTCTACAATTTTCTGTATTTAGTAATGGCGATTTCTTACGTGCGTTTTACACAGTTTTTAGTAGGAATGGAGGCTTGAAAAATAAGGATTTATTTTTAAAGGAGCATGAAATTTTCTATTTTTAGCTTGGAAACAAATTTTCCAAACGGAATAATATTTCTAAAATATTATTTTTCACTTTTTTCCTTTAAAAAAATTTTTAAACAATATGTATTTTGTTCTTTAAAAACTTTTGAATCATTCATATGGCTGTGGCTAGCCGTCCAGATTTGCAGAACGATTAGCAAAAACCTCTCACAAACTTGCTTGGAGGAGCTGGAAAATTTACTTCCCGCTTCACAATTAGACGATAATGTACATTTAGGGGTCCTATTTTTCACGACCTCTACACGGAGAAAAAAATCCGGGGTTTAGCGCAAGAGAGTTCAAGGCGCTAACGCATGGACTATTCAACAGGCGCATATCGCAGGCGTCTCTTGTTTTATTTCCAAGAGCTTCCACGGACTTTCTCGGTGAGATTCCTTGCGATTTGCTTCTAGACCACGCGGTCTGCCTGCTGACACGTTCGCACCACTAAATGTTCGCAGGGAGACTCACCGAGAAAGTCCGTGGAGGCTCTTGGAAATTTTGCTCGCACTTTTAGAATTAATGCGTGGCAAATGTTCACGCGCTAATCCCTACATTTTTCTCTCCGTGTAGATACTTCAGATTTCTACGGATACTTTCCTCAAAAGTTAACCCGTGTCGATATTTAGACCCTACTTTGAACCTGCAGATCCTCATTAGAACCTGCTTTGACGCGATTTAAACCTATAGCCCCTACTTTGAGGTTCTTACTCCTAGAGAATGGTACATTAGAGCCTCCTTTGACTCCGTTTGAACCTACAGGCCCAACTTTGAATGTTTAGAAGCTACACCCAGGATAAAAGAACCCATTGAAAAGGCAACTTCGTGAATCAGTCAGTTTCTCGATATTAGCAGTAATAAAGTATCTGTAAGCAAAAAGGAGAGGATTCTTTCAAAAAATGTTAATTTTATTACAAAACCGAAACTAAAGTTTCCAAGTTATCGAATGCTATCGTCCCAAGTAGTCAGGAAGGAATATAAATCAGATTTTCGACTTGCGAAAGACAACCAAATTTGGAGGTTACGGACAAAAAAATTAAATAAAAAATTGTCCGACTAGTCTGTAATTTCAATCCAAATCGGTTCCATTCTCTTCAGGAATCTTTCCACTAAACTGAAGTGAACGTCAACGATATTTGACAAATAAATTTTCAAATTATATGATAAAAAACACTACAAAAAATGAATTAGCAGACAGAATTAGTATACTTCATGAGTTTTTTTTCAATATTAGGTTCCTGAGGTACAATTTATAGTGAAAGTATTTCTGCAGAGAAGGGAACCCGAAATAAAAATTTATAAACATTACCGAAATTACGTCATTATTATTTGTATTATTATTATTATTGCAAGTGTAGGGGCTGGAGTTCCAAAGTAGGATCTGGAGCGCCAATGTAGGGTAGGGCCTGGAGAACCAATGTAGGTTCTAATTTAGACCCTACTTTGACGCTAAACGTGGATAAACGGCCGATTTCGGACATTTTAAGCGTCAAAGTAAAGTCTAAATTGAATTGAAATCGCTGCTTATTTTGAACCTACTTTGCTGCTCCAGCGCCTACTAAGGTAGGAGTTACAGGTTCAAAGTAAGGCCTAAATGTCGACTCGGGAAGTTACAATTCCTGAAAATATTTTTTAACTGGATCTCAAATAATTCAAAAACTACACATTGCTATTTGTGAGAAATCTCTTTGAAGGTCAAGAACATATATATATATAACATATATATATATATATATATATATATATATATATATATATATATATATCTAATTCCGTATTATCTCGAAGGCGTATATTCTTTACAATCCTTGCCTAAAGTCAAAATACTTCAAGCATACTACCCTTTAACACTATGCTGAAGTAGCAGTAGTGCAGGCATTATAAAAAAATCGAAGTAACTAGTCGTCCAGCTTTTCCGAAGAATATCCCAGGCAGGATGGATACTTCCCCCTCCCCACAGGAGCACCAACAATCAAGCTTGCAATATTTCATCTATTCGTTGAAAAACGTTGGGCGACTAGTCACGGCCATTGAAATACCTAGGTGAATCGCATGAAATGTACAGAGTAAAGATATTTTGTCTTGAGTTCGTCTTCAAGACGGGTTTGTCTCGCTGGCGACCAGGGGCTCCGACTAAAGCTCGGACTGAATGTCGGAGATGTAAGTCTTGAGTTTATGCCGAAGGTTTTTGACGGGTTTTGAAGATAAGTCGAGGTGGCCTTGCCTTAAGACAAATGGTGCAAGTCTTGATGAAAATACCGAATTTCACCTGAAGAAAATTATATTACCAATTTTGGCTTTAATATTTTTCAAGGTCAAAATTAGAAATGTTTTCATTTATAAATTTCATTGTCCATTATACTCCTACCTCTGTAAACTATGGGCCCTACCGGCAGGGCCTGCCATTAGTGATGCATGTCGATCATTTTTGGACGAAATCGAGATTTGCTTAAAACATAGTTAGGTGGAACTGAAATGTAATGGAGATCAAGAATTTGCAATGAAAAAAGTCGATCGAGACGAGACGATCATCTCGACTGAGTGTTCGTTTGTTTCGATATGATGAGTATGGTTTCCAAGGTTTTAATTTAATCTGACGAGATTTCTGAAAAAGTTGAAAATGATCGACATGCATCACTACCTGCTATTTCCATGAATCAAGTAGCTAGTTTGGGAACAAACAGTTGACATATAAAAGTTTCCATAGAAAGATAAAACTGCCATTTTCTACAGAAGTATCCAGTGAACTGTTGGAGATAGAAATAAATGGATAACATTCATAGATTTGCCATCAAAATAACATAAGTATGGCAGGTTAAACAAACATATTATTACATACAAACTAATACCATGGAAATGAACAGTATAAACATTCCGTAAAATTTAAAGCGGATTAGTGATGATTCTGAGAGGTCTAGGGAGCCTTTTGTTCGTCCCACTTTGCGCCAGGGCTATTTAGTGGAAAAGCTAAGGGGACGTATTTCTATAGTGGAATTTTAAAATAACTAAGCTAACAATTAACACAAAAAGTATATCATTTATTTCTAAACAACTATTTTCTTTATATTCTCTCACCTTTTATATTAATTATTTTCTCGTATCAGTTCAAAACTATTCCTTAAGTTCAACTCAAATATTGTCGAGAATTATTTCTTAAGAGTATCGTCCAGTCGAGAAAGTGGACAGTACTTTTGCGAATTAAAAAATAGACGGCCGAATACAGACGAAAGAAATTACAATAACACTGTAAAGTTGGACAAACAGACATTCTCTACATTACTTTATGGCTTTTTGGAACTGAAATAATTTGGAAAACACCGAAACGAACTAACAATGTTCTTCCATAATATCAGCATAAAAAATCTCAATTATATGTGTTGCAAACATTAATTAGAATTAACAAGATTTGCTAGATAATTGCATACTATTACTGTATTTTTGCAACAAATGAATGTAATACAAAAATAAAAATTTCAGAATTTAGAACAAATGAGCCGCTCAGAGGTCAAACGTGATGAGTCCTATGTTAAAACAGACACGGAAAAAATAAGTCTTAAAACATTTCCTAGATTAGTGCTAGACTTTTGGACGGGTCATAATTTTTATAAAGTCTCGTATATAAGTCTCTCTATATGAAGTGGCTATAAAATAACTCTTCATATTTGCAAAGACTTGAATTGAATAAGTGCGTGATTCAAAAACTATGAACTCGAATACGAGTCTGGAAAATAGTCCATGACTGTCTGCGAGCATTTTCAGAGGCGCGCTCAGTGGGGCTCAGAGACAAATTCGCATTGGTATGAGTGTGGTAGATACTGGATCAAGATTCAGTGCTCCCAAAACTCGCATCTTCATTCATCACGCATGCGTCAATTCGGCAACCAAATTGTTTACCATTGGCTTGCTTATTTAAAATGATTAAATGTACAAATAAATTATTTACAACAAAAAGCAATTGTAAAACGCATAAAGATATTAAGAATGATTTTAAATGATTATTAATGATAAGAAAATGTATGCCTTTCTTTGAATTTAGAATCGATCGTTTAATTTCACAACTGGTTGGATAAAGGATTGACATCTCCAAGATTTAGATGAGGTGAAAAATGTTATTCACTGCTACCTTATTCTGCTAGATATCAAATTCATTTAACAAAGTTGTACGATTGTTTCTTGAACGAACATTTACAGGCTTCAAAATTTTTAGTGACATTAAGTATTCCTACGTCCTTCTCAAATCTTCGCGATATTACTTATAATACACTTATTTCTATTTGAAATAAATTAGAAGATGGCTATTATTACATTGCAAGAAACTGGATGTAAGCAGATTTTATTTTCAAGTTCGTATTTCTGTACATAAAATTTTTATAAAAATATTGAAATGAAATATAAGAATGTGTCTCATGATAGAATAAGATGTGTTTGATTTTCATTACACAAACATTTACATAATAGACATCTTCTTATTTATAACTTTAATAAATAATAAAAAGTTGCTTAGAAGTTGATCGAGTCAACAGTAATACTTTTTGAAACTTCTTTTTTTCGAGAAAAATGTTTAGTAGAATTGAACATCTGGGTTATTTTTTTCAAAAAGATACACAAAAATTATTTAAACAATTTCCTTATTTATTTAACGAAATTTATTATTCTGATATAGAATCTAAAATACTTCTTGTGGATTGTTATCAAAATTGTCATTTCTCAATAAAAATTTCATTTAAAATAACCATTTTTTTAATAACAATCTATAAAAAGTATTTTCGAATCTATCTCTTTTTTTCTTTCTTTTTTTAAGAGTGTAAACGCCAGTGAGTTTTTTCGTAAGTTTAAAATGTTGTTTATCAATAATTTATTGATATATATTGATTTATTCCAATACGATATTTTCAAATTTCTAAATGCTTTTACACCTATCGTAAAGTGACAGATTCAGTCAATAAAAATTTGCAGCACTTTTTTTTCCGTGCAGGACTTATCACGTTTTCCCTCTGAGCGCCTCAAATAGTAATTTAAATATAAATATTCAAATAAAAATATCTTCTTGGCTTCTAGTTTGACATTTTTCCAATTTTCTATTATTATTATTATTATTATTATTATGTTTTTCGAATATCTAATTGAGTTAGTGAATAACTCATTAATAAATATTAATATTCATTAATAAATATATTTCATGAAATTGTATAATGAATTATAATAATAACTGTATTACTATATTGATATTATTATTACTTGTTTCCATACATTTTAAATATTTAATTCGAAATATTATTTCAAAATATTTGAACATTAATTATTAAACAGAAGCCTCGAAACCAATAACTACTACATAGTATCGAGCAGTATATTAAATAACAGTAAATTAATTCATTAGTCAATAACTTAATATGAATAAAGTTACGATAATAAATAACAATAAATACTTTTGTACATTTAAGTTGACGGTATTCTTCTGAATTATCGAGACTATTTTCCGAGGTATGATCGCATTAAGAATATAGTTAAATAAAGTTGACAGTGTACTGCCAAATTATTGCTTTCAAATTCGTACCGTTAACTAAATTTTCAATTGATGATTAAAATTCTAACCAAAAAGTGGCTTTATTGAACCTCTTCTTCTATTCATTTGTTGGTTCTCTTTGATGGACAAGAATTATAAAAAAAAAAAATTATAAAAAATGTAATGGCTCCCCATGAGAATTGAATGAATGATAGATCATTGTTAATGCACATGAAGTTTATTAACTATATGCTTATATTTTTCTCATAAAATTAGATAATAATAATGAAGAAGCATTTAAATTCAAGTTTATGACAATATATTATATAATAAACAACATTTTTTTCTAAAATTCGTCTTATTTTTCCTTTCTGGAATAAATTCGAGTTCGCTAACCTTTGAAAATGTACACTACTGGGCCAAAGCGCCTTTCCTGTGTTCAAAGTGTGGGCAAGGCGAAAGGATTTGGAAAACATCAAAAAAAGCTTTCAGATCAGAAGTCGGAATATAATACAGTAAACTTCCGTTTATTTTAAAGATCACTTATTTCAAAGCTCACTTAGTTTAACCCCCCTACGCGCACTTCCCGCGTGAAAAAAGTTTGCATGGCTCACGCATGGCAATAAACTTGGAAACATCTGGCTAAAGCATGGGTCATGCATGGCAATACACTTGGAAATATCTGGCTAAAGCATGGGTCACGGCTGAATAGTAGCATGACTAAAGCCTTGCTCGTGTCCGTCTTCCATGCTTAGGACACGCTAAGCACAAATGAATATTTTCAAGAACATGTAAGTTTGCCAATAACCGACACATATCTAAATGGTGAGTCGGCGATCAGGATGCTCCGGATCGTGCACCAGGTCGTTCAAGACGTCATCTAC
>CAKNXH010058319.1:2670-63585 GCA_932178445.1 Andricus quercusramuli | reverse complement strand
TATATATAAATATGCGTGTTTATTTAATTACATATTAAAAATAAATCGACGTTTCGACCCGTGTTTGGGTCTTCCTCAAGATAATAACATTATTAAAAAAGTGTCTGTAAAAACATACATTTTTGATCAAATTCAATTCGTACATCTAATAATAAATTTCACACTAAATAGAATAAATATATGTATTAAAATCGTTACCTGAAACAAATCGTTCAGTGACATTGAAAACACAAACAAAACGGTTATCAATCAAAACTGTTAAAAATTCTGTTGTTTTTACAGTTTTAAAAACTTATGTGATCGTCCTCTTTAAATTGTGAGAAAAAAAAATTGTAACAGTCAATGTTGTGAACTGAGCCAGGACGACATTTTGAGAAAACCCATTTAGTACAGAGAAAGTAATATGGCGTCATATTTGATTATATGCTTAAATCTTTGAAATTGAAAAAACAAATCAATTTAATAAGTATTTTACATGTGTATATGTTTTAAATGTATGTAATAATGTTATTATCTTGAGGAAGACTCAAAGACGGGTCGAAACGTCGATTTATTCTTAATATGTAATTAAATAAACATATATATATTGAACGTATGACCAAAATAAGTTCTCAATCTCGATAAAAGACTTCTGTCTGGAATTTTGGAATTATAATTTTTACGGCCCTCCTTCCTTGATCGCTTTTTCTACTTCTTCCTTCTATTTCTCCTTTCCCCTTTGCTTATTTCCTTTCCAGCATCCTCTCATGTTCTCTTTTTCTCCTGTTGTACTCCGCATTCTCTATTTGTCCTTCCCTCCATTTTCTTACACACTCTTTCATTCTCTCTTTACTCTCCCTTCATTCCTCGTCCCACCAGCCTCTATTTCCCTCTTCTCTTCCTTATTTTGTACCTATCTCATCCCTTACCTTCTCAATCGACCCTTTAAACCTTTCAATTAACGAGTCTACTCCCTCCTCTTTTTCATACCTAACATTCTCCTTTTCCATTTTTTGTTTAAACTCTTTTAATTTATTTACCCCCAGACTCCTATTTTCCTGGTCCTTTCTCCCCCTCTTTCCTTTCTTCCTCTGCCGCGCTTATGGACGCGACCTTTCAATGTAGCTATTACTGAGAAGTGCTCGGACCCTATCTCATTCCCCACATTCTTACTGCCTATCATATTCCTCATTATTTCTTTCGTCAGAATGTAGTCTATTACTGTTTCTCCCTTACCTATAAATGTGATCTCTACTTTCTCATCTCCTTTCATATTGCCATTACATATAAACCATCCTATTTCTCCTATTACGTCTAGTAACTTCCTCCCCTCCCAGTCTATCTCCCTATGTTTGCAGCTCTTTATATAGGCCTCCTTTTCATTATCCCAAGTCCCTCCCCCTTGCTCGCCAGTCCAGACATTCAAGTCACCTCCTATCAAAACCAACTCTTCCTTCTTTTCCTCCATCCACCTCCTTATTACTCTCCAGCCTTCCTCTTCCCCTCTTCTCCTAGGGGAGAGTAGGATAAAACCGGGTTGCGGGTGAAACCGGGTACCCCCTATATCTCGTGTATCGTGCTGCCCCCTGGGTCTAGTTTGATATATTTTGTTTATTTAGATGCCCTGACCTTATTTTCGTAATAAGTGTCTAGCCACATGTGTTTTTTGTCTCAGGAGACAATACCAAATTTTTCGTGGTTGAACGTTACAATTCTTGGTGACAAGTACGTTACCGTGGTTCTTGCAGTCGTACAGAAACTGTACAGCTAAGTGGAACACTTGATTCCGTACCTATTATAGAGTATATAGCAATAGTTATCATCATTTGTTTATGCTCAGAACCGCGTGAGCACAAAGTTTAGTTATTTATTGCATGTGGGGGCAAAACCGGGTACTGATGGTAGGGGTAAGACCGGGTAGTACTGGGCCTTACCCAACGTGCCATAAAGTGGCAAAAAACTGTCAAAAAACGTAGAAGTAGTTTATAATTTTATATAAGTGTTATCGTACATTATTATTATATATGAGTATTATGTCATCAGCGGTAATAACCCCCTTTAAAAAAAAACATTGGTTTTTGTCACACAGGAGAAAATAATCATGAAAAATGTTACATGATATCTGAATTTCAGAATTTATTCATACGTTTTCTAATAATTTCTAATAATGAACTTTTTTAATTTGACGATGCCACTAATGCACAGAAGTGAGTCTGATAGGCAAAGCTGCCCTCAAGCGCCGAAGACATCGAAGACATAGAAGAGAAAGAAGGATGATTTTTCATCAGAAAAGGAACCGGAAGCAGGCACTGATAAAGCTTGCATTTTTTGGAATGAGCTTTATTCTGTATCGACTAAGGGGTGAATTCAGAGTTGCATTGTGTGCTCTAAATAACATGCAGCAATGTCAAACAGGGCAAATTCATGTGTGATTACTGCTAAATCCATCGTCAGTACATCTAGGATGCTGAATATCATAGTCTTAATCATATTAAAACCTTCGTGAGTGCACCCAAGATACTCAGCATACCAATGTTTATTATATTTGATTACAAAAAATTCAATTTTTCTTAATTTTAATAAGTTTTTGAATTATTTACATAGGTACCCGGTTTTACCCTTCCCACGGGGCAAAACCGGGAATTTCGCGTTTTTTTTCAAACATTTTTTTTAATATGAAGAAAATTTTTCTTTGCACATCTGAATTCACTTTCTTGTAGCTAAAGAGTCACGGAAAACTTCTCACTTCGAATAAAAGCTTTTTAGCTTTTCGTTTTTGAACAAAATGCCATCAAAGACAAAGTACCCGGTTTTACCCTACTCTCCCCTATATACACAAACCACCGCTATTTGGACTTTTCAAATTATAATCCTTCTTACCATTGTTCCATCGTTTTCCTCCTGTCCTCCTCTGTTCTCCCTTTTACTGCCAGTTCTTTTCTCACCCCTGAGACCATGTCGCCCATCCCTCTACCTTTAACGTATTCCTTTCTTGATTCTTGCATTGTCCACACATACCTTTCGGTAACATCTTTTTCATCCCCTTCCAGTCCTTCTCATCAGCCCAGGTTTCACTTATCATAATCACATCCTACTAGAGTAATTTGAAGGCCGGATTTGGAATCGGCACGAAAAAATCTATTTAAAAAAATTTGTAGCACGTCAAATTTAATACCTACGCTCTCATGGTAATCGATAATATAAATTTTAACTGAAAACTGTCAACTTTGACAGATTTTTCAGGTTAAACATGTTTTTTCACATTCTGTCTATTTTTCCTATATTCTGCAGGTATTCATCTAAAACTGTCAATAGGATTTATCCCTCTATGTTATTTCTGTCAAAAAATAATGAATTTTGACACAAAAAATATCACTTTACCCCACTGTGCGCCGGCGTCCTTTCAGAGCATTGATTTTGTTTTGTAAAACTTCTGCTTTGTCAGCAGCTACTTTCAGAATTTTTCTTTTTTGATTTTCAAAGCCCTTTGACCTTCTCTTCTGCTTTTCACTTTTTTGCTTGTTTCTCCTCTAAATCCTTTTTATATACAGCCAATTTAGCGTTCTTCGAAGCAACGTAAACGGAATGTCCATCACCGGCAGATTTAAACAAACTATCTGTTATTGGAACTGATTTTACATAAAAAAATAAATGAATAAATTACATAATTTGGTACATAGGAAAAACATTAGAAAGAACCTTGCGACTGTTGATAAAGTATAAATGGAATAAAAAGAAGATAAAGTAGAAAAAAGTAGATTTTTCGATAAAATACAAAAAATTCCCGGCCCCAAATAAAGTTGCCGGAGTTTCCCCGGTTTTTCACAGTGACAAGGAATGTCACATTTATATGCATAATAAAAGTGACAAAAATGTAAGATTTACTCATGTAAAAATGTATTATTTTACCAAAAGCCAGACATATTCAGCAGCATAAAATTTGTATCTGACATGAGCAAAAGTAACTTTATTGTCAAATATCAATCAAAAGTTGCAGTTTTGCAAAAGGTGACAAATGAACATTTTTCAATAATTTCATTGCATTATTTAAATCCAAATAATTAATTTTGAATACCAGAATTTATTCAAGAAGATAAATTTTTATCAACAAATAATTAATGTTTAACCAAAAAAGGGAATTCTTAACCAAATTTGGTTGAATTTACAGATAAAAAATTAATCTTGAATAAAAAAAATTTGAATCAAAGAAATCAATTTTCACCCGAACAAATTAATTTTCTACCAAAGAAGATTGATTTTTAACAAAATACATGAATTTTCAACCAGATTTTGAATTTTCAAATGAATTTTAAACCTAATAGTTAAACTTTCAACAAAAGCACAGAATTTTTAACCAAAAAGGTAAATCAATCACCAAGAAGATTAATATTCTACCAGAAAAGACATAGTTACAAAAAAACACAGAAATTTCCAACGAATTAGCTGAATTTTCAACTGAAAAAGATCAATGTCAAACCAAACATAGAATAATTAAATTTTCAGTTGAAAAAATAAATTTTTAAGAAAAAAAAACAATTTTCAACAAAATAATCAAATGTTCAACCCAAAAGAAGAATTTCCTTACGAAAAAAGACAAGTTTTCAACAAAATACTTCAATTTTTAAAGAAACAGATGAATTTTCATCCAAGAAGATTAAAAAAGATACATTTTCGACAAGAATGGAACAGTTAAATTGACAGATGAAGAAATCAAATTTCAATTTAAAAAAAAAATAGTTTTCAATCAAAGAAATGAATTTTCAACCAAAAAGATCAATTTTTTTACCAAAAAAAGAGAATATTTTTAACAAAATAGATGAATTTTCAACAAAATTGTTAAATGTTTAAACAAAAAGATAAATTTTCAACCACGAAAGATTAAATATCTACCAAAAAAGGTAAAATTTCGAAAAGAAATTGAATAGTTTAATTTTCAGTTTGAAAACATTAATTTTCATTTTAAAAAAACAAACTATTTTTCAATTACAGAAATGAATTTTCTACCAAAAAAAGATTGATTTTTATCAAATACATGCATTTTCAACCAAATTTTGAATTTTTAAAGGAATTTCCAACCTAATAGTTAAACGTTCCACCAAATAAATGCATTTTCAACCAAAAAAAGGGAGAATTAGTCAGCAAAAAAGAATAATATTCTATCACAAAAGACGAAGATAAATGTCAAACCAAACATGGAATAGTTAAATTAAAAAAAAAAACAGGTTTTCCTCTGAAGTGTCAACGTTTGAAGTGAAGTTTGTTGCATCAGAGGATCAAGGTATAAAGAGAAGCTGAAATTTTTAATAGAACTAGCAAAAAATATCCGTTTCTGGTCAATTCCGATTTTCAAAACTATTATTTACATGTAAATAATGCACTGGAAATATAGGCAAATTTTTATATTTCATTTATTGTCAAATTCCATTTTTACTGTTAATTAACAATAAAGTTGCGTTTACAATACAATAACAGTAAAGGATAACAATAAAGTGCTCGTGTCAAATATAAAATAAAATACTGTTGCATTCGTCTGTCTTGAATAAATAAAATGTTACATTATATATTTAGAATTTTTCTCAGTTTCATCATGCACATATATGTTACATTTTTATTATGAATTTAATTATAATTTGATGAATAGTTCATTTGGAAACACCTTTTGAAAATGTATTATTTTTAAATGTTAAAAAATGTTAAAAGTACGGTGTAGGATATTTCCACACGCGGCGAGACATATTTTGTTAATAAAAATTAAGAATCATCTGCTAATTTTAAAGAATTGTAAGTAAATGTAAAAAATTGTGCCATTCAAATGATACAATTCGTTATAATAAAGAAAATTCTGTAAATCATGTATAACTCTCAACATTTTCAAATTATAAGAAGATTTTCTGTAAAATCTATAACAAAATGTTGGAAAATGAACCGAGTTTATCACTAAAGAAAGGGCAATTAGTGCGCGCGTAGCGCGCACAATGTTCTAGTGTTCTAAACAAACCTTGTTCCTCTTGATTTTTTACTAAACAAAGCATCCTCTTAACATTATTCTCTTCTGAAATACTGAAAATTGTTAAGGAATGGAATATTTAACGTATTTTGTCATGTATTTTGCAGGAAAAGATTAATAATAATTTTGGGCTTCGCTTCATGAACTATGAACTGGCGATGAACAAATTATAGTATTTCTTAACAAAAACGTATTGATAATTATGCAATCCTTACTTGAATCAGAAAGTACTTAAATTTGTAATCCACCATATTGGATAAACCATGCTGAGTTTAAAATTTAATTATTGTATTTGGATTCAGTGACTTAAAACCCTTGGATACTCATTTTTATAAAATTGTGAATTTTCAAAACTTTCAGCCGCCATATTGGACCAGCCATCATGAATTAGATAATTCTGTTATAAAATTTGGATTCAACGACCCAGAAAATTTTAGAATACTTACTTTTATAGAAATCGGGTTATGAATGGAAATTCTAGAAGATGACTGATGTGTCTGTCAAAAAATTGTTTACAAAAAATTGAAATCAATATTTTTAAACCCGAATATTTTAACAATTGCTTATTCCAGCATCACAATGAATATACCAGATACAACAAAAAAAAAAGCTATTCCAGAAGATTTTTGCAAAAAAAATTGCTTCTATCACTAGTAACCTTAATACAGAGAATCACCCATATACAGAACAACTGACACCTGATTCTTGATACGGACTCGACCGAATTTGATTCCATGTTGTATCGGGCAGTCGATACAAAATAATTCCAGTTTCTCAGTTTCTTCCTTTTTAATTTAAATGGGTAAATTAATGGTATGCTTTTATCCCTACTTTGAATTCATGTGATCGTAAATGGCTAAGTTTCCTTTCTGAGTTCCAACAGCAAGTAAAGAATTCTTCTTCGACCATGTCATGCATGTAAGAACATCGCGGACTCCTGCATCGACTGCAGATCGTTTGCCAGTGGTTGCATCCCATATCATTATAGAAGGAGAATTATTTGATATAACAGCGAGTACATCGCCATCGGCATCCCATCCAAATCCAGTGCACAAACCGCTCAACTTGAAACGATCTTGTATTTCTGCCTGCCTGTCAAATATCGCAACTGTGGAATCGCACCCAGTGGTTGCCAAATGTGTACTATTTCCAGGACGCCAGGCAATAAAAACACTACCTGAGTCATGAGGCTGGTCTAAGCGATGTAACACCTGCGAAAATAGTAAGCCTGCATTTAGAAGCCGAATGCCTTTTCTGGTTGCTCGTCCAACGAATTTAACAAATAAGGTATATATACGAAAATAATGTAATAATCTCTTATGGTCAAGGTAAAGGGTAACATGGTTATTTGCTATGTTTATTATTAGTAAATTCTATGATGACAAATCGCTCAAACAATATTGCAGACAAATAGCCAAATCGATTCGTTCATCTACTGTCAATCTGCTGTAGACGGTCGAATTCATCGAAGATTCATTCGACTTTAGAGATATTCGTTACTTGGCAACAATTGTGCAATCGGTCCTCGATTGAAAAAGTAAAAACTAATTATTAGTACGCCTAATTAAAAAATTATTCTTGAATAAATACAAAAATGAAGTATATTTGTAATCACTTTATGTTCGCTTAAGTATATTCACGTGAAATTTACTTCAGGGAGTAAATATTACAATGAAATTGTTTGTATTTTAGCTGTAAGAGTGAAAACTTACAAAATGTAACAAATGCAGTTGTAACGTTACAAATTAAAAACTTAGTACTCGGAAACATTAATGATTAACAATTTACTAAAGAAATCATTCAAATCAAATATAAAACTGTTGTACCATTTTGAATATTTCATTTAAAAATAATTCATTCAAAATTATCAGTCAAATATTGCACAATTTTAAAAGATTAATTTTTTTAAGTCTTCAATTTAAAACGTTCTTAAATTGTTAGTGTCGTCTAATTATGAATCTACAAATCTGAAATTAATTGAAAATTGAAAAGAATGTATCAAGCGTCAATCCGAAATTTACAATTGATTAAATTTACTATTATAAGTGTTTCGTAATCGGCTTGAAACGTTTTACTATCAAAATTATTAAATTTTGAATAGTTTTAATTTTTATTTATGCAAGCCTCCAAAGCTGCATTTAAAAATACGTTTATGTAACGCAGGCATTGTTTACACTTTTCATCAGCGTCTTGTCAGTTCTGAAAGTAGCCATTTATGCAACAGGAGGAGGGACAGCGAATGCGCAGTTAGGTATCAATAGAAGCCGTTTATATTACATATGTATAGGATGCAAACGGAATCTTATATGGTCCTAAGTGGTTTCTAATAGGATTCTCATTTTAAGTTCGTTTCTAACAGGTCTTATTCAGTATTTATATTCTTTTGTTCAATTTTTCTAAATAAATCTAAGTGAAAACAATGAGGTATTCTTTTACTGGACATGTTATTAAGTACAAAATTGTTTTTCTAAACGATTCTATTAGGTATTTTATTGGACCTTCGGAATGAAATTACCTGCATTAAAATTCGAGGCGATGTATTTTAAGCGGTTCTATTAGGTACTTATTGCGATGTGCTTTATTCCAAGTGCTACACGTTCGAAATTGCTTCCCTAGCAGGTTCTATCAAGCACTTGAGTGGACTTTTGGAATCAAATTACTTGAATTAAAATTACAAATAGTATGTTGCAACCGGCTCTATTAGTTACCTATTGGGATCTACCTTATTCAAAGTGCTGGAAGTACTGAACTGCTCCCCTAACAGATTCTATTAGGTATTTTAGTGGCATGTTGTAATCAAGTAAATCGGATTAAAATTCGAAGCGATATGTTGTAAGAGGCTCTATTAGATACCTATTGGGATTTGCTTTATTACAAGTGCTACAAGAACGAAATTGCTTTTCTAACTAGTTCTATGAGGTACTTTAGTGACATGTTGAAATGAAATTACCCGGATTGACATTGGAAATGATGTGTTTTAAGTGGCTCTACTAGGTACCTACTGGGATCTGCTTAATTCCGAGTGCTAGAAGTATAGTACGAAAGAGCTTTCTTAACAGGTTCTATTCTAATAGGTATTTAAGTGGCATATTGAAATTAAATTACCCGGATTAAAATTGGAAGATATGTGTTATAAGCGGCTCTATTATGTACCTATTGGGATCTGCTTTATTCCAAGCCCTAGAAGTACGAAAGAGCTTTCTTAACAGGTTCTACTAGGTATTTTAGTGCATATTGAAATTAAGTTACCCGGATTAAAATTTTAAATGATGTGTTTTAAGTGGTTCTACTAATATCGGGACAGAAAGTCTTGACACTTGGGGAGAAGTAATTCTGTCTCAGTGAAAAAAAAATCGCACAGAGTTCGCATTTAGCAAAGCTGATTCAAAATCTTGCTACCTGTTCAACGACGTTTCTCCTATCTCGTTGAAAAATTTGTTGTTGTTGTAAGAACAATAAAACGGGAGAAAACCACTGTTGAAAATGCCTAAATTTTGAAGGTCAAGTTTCAGCTGTTCCTAAAGTTGCGAAAAAGTTCGGAAAGAATGGAAAAAATTCATTTGAATTATTTATCTATTTGTGAATGGAGCCCAACTTTGAAAATTGAAAAATATTAAAAATTGGGGTCATCAGAATTGTTAATGCAAGAAAAAATTATCTCCGAGTTGAATTGAGATATTAACACGAATCAAGATTTAAAGGAAGAGCTCAGTACGCTGATAAACCTCGAACAAATAAAAAATCGATAAAATTGTATATTCTCCTGTAAATTGAGTTCGCATAATTTTGATCTTAATGAGCTATGCTGAAGTCTCGTCAGGGAATAGTAGTACAAGAAAAAGGGTGACAAGTGTCCATTGCTAAGCTGCACCCAAAAGCGAAAAAGTCTGCTTCTATGCGGTTTCCTGCAGTGTATAGTATAGGTCAGAGTTTTGGTCCATGACTTGACCTGGCCATGTGGTTGTAATTTCCTTTTCGTCAGCAACTTTTCAGATTTCAGTATTATATATTACACAATTATACACAATACAATTGTATTATATGTCCACAGTAATGATTAACTTAGAATTACATTTTTGTAAATGGTATTAAATAAGGCGTCACTTTTTTAATCATTGAAAAGAGTATTAAAGTAGAATAGAATTTATTTATTCCTTTGCAAGTTTCTACAATTTAAACTTTTTCTGTATATGTACATGCGATTTTAAACCTTAAAAGCAAATTATAATCCTTGATCTTCTTGATTCTTGATTCTTCTCAACTCGTATAAAATGCAATAACAAATAACTGATTTTGATAAATATTATGGAAAAATAACACTAATAATATGTAGAATTTTTTCAACAATAAGTTTACTTATACATCAATAATAAACGTGTTTTTGTTTTTTCTAATTAGAAAAATGACATTGATTTATGTATCAAGTTAGAAGTAATTGCAAAACAAGGATAATTTGCGAATATTTTGTACACCAAATACTGAAAGGTTTGATGACAATGTAATTGATAATCTTCGGAGCTTTACAATTTTTACCTTCCTGGTTCTGTACTTCTACATATACTATATGTCCAAAAAAGTATAGATACCTGCATTTCTGTATAGCTTATAGTGAAAATCTTAGCAGAAAAAATTTCTACAGCTATGAGATGAAGAACATGTTGCAGATGAAGGTTTTGCCTATCCAGATTCAGATTTTTAAAATTATTTTCTGATGAGTGAAAGTTTAAAAAGTATCATTATCTTATTATCATTTAAGAATACGGAACTTTTTATGGCTGTTAGTACCAAAAAATGAATTAGAAAAAATCTGCAAGACATATACAAATTTCTTTGATCGTTTTTGTGCATGATGGTACATTGTAAGTTAGAAATAACAATTTGTTATGAAGTTAATAACAAAAGAGTAGTAAGGTGTCATCTTCGAAACTAAACAACGCAAGGAGACAATTCTCGAAGCAAATTGCAGTTTTTTTGCTTCTGAAAATGTTGTATGAAGTGTCAATAAGCAAAAAGTTGCGCTTAAATGATTATAAAATTATTTTCTTCTCCGGAAAATATAAAGGCTTTCTGATTATCGACTGACCGGCACTCACAAAAAGAGTGAGTGTGATAGACAGTCGTAATTGTAGGAGCTCGTGTAGGAGTACCAGCAGCACAGGCAAGGTCTCCTGTCGTAAGGGCGGCTGATTTCATAAAGAAATATAAATAACAATGAATTTTGTAAACGTTAAAGCGCAACTTTTTGCTCGTTGACTTTTCATACACCATTTTCAGAAGTCAAAAATGTGCAATTTGCGCCAGGAATTATCTCCGCATGTTGTTTAGTTTTAAAGATGAAAGGTCATTATTATTTCGTTATTTACTTTATAACAAATAATTAGTTTTGACTATAACATTTTCCATTGTGCTATTCAGAAACAAATAGCCATTCAAAGCTGAATATTCTGAAATGACACTAAGATAATCTGGAAATAATTACTAATCGACTGAATAATTCAAAACTCTGTATCAGTATAGGCGAAACATTCCTCTGTACCATGCAGTTTTTCCCATATTTTCAGTATTTTCATCTGCTAAGATTTTCAAGTACAACCTGTACAAAAATCGAGGTATCTATATTTTTCGGACAGATATTGAAACTTTAAGCATAAATTATCACACACTTTTACATTTCCCATTTTCTCTTTTAATATTTAATTAATAAATCTGTATACTGTACTCGACAATAAGTTTACTGGCAAATGCAAGTCAATAATAAGATACGAATAATATAATTTATTCTACTATGGAAAATGCGGATGGAATTCATTTTAAATCTTGCAGTCATGTTCAAGGCACGCATTTGTTTAAACATTTTTTCACCCCAAATCGTAAAAAGTTATTATTTCCTGAAATTAATTACACAATTAATGATTGTAGAGAGTAGTGCATTTTTTACCGCTATTTTGCAACTATTTTAACAATTTTCTTTTTTTTTTTAATTTCGTCATCTACAAATCTAAACATGTTACTACTTTCTGGAATGAATAACGCAGTTAATGAATTCTGAGAGTTATATTTTGTGTGAAAGATAGTTTAAAATTATTACAGCAATTTTCAATTATTAAAACTATGTTTTTCTCTGTATATCATAAAAATTACTACTTTTTGGAAGCAATGATGCAGTTAATGAACATTAGAAGCGATATTTATTGTGGAAGGCAGTTTTTCAACTATTTAAACAATTAATACTTATTCACATGCGTGCGCCTCTTGATAGGAAAGGTTGAGGACAAGTAATATTATTGTTTGAATAATTGCGAATTGTCTTTCACAAAAAATATCACTCTCAACATTCATTACCTTCGACATTAGTTTTATAAAAAAAGAACTTTCCGCGAATGATGGAAAAACTGTTTGAACGAATGAAAATTTTTGAAACTATGGCCAAATATCCTAAACAAAAAATATTACTTTTTACATTAGTTTATTGTGTCATTAACTCCAGAAGAAACCTTTGTACAATTTACAGGAGAAAAATGGTCTATACACATAAAAATTGTTTGAGTAATTACCGAATATGCTAGGAAAAAAATATCCCTCAAATTCATCAAGTGTATAATTTATCACGAAAAAGAATAACTTTTGGATAATTTACACCCAAAAGAAAGTTTTAAACCAGTAAAATTGTGTAAACAATTGAAAATTAGTTTTTAGAAACTTGGAATCCTGTGACTTATCGAATTTAAATAATTACTGAAGTAAAAATTAAAAAAATATTGTCGTTAGCATAAATTTGGCAAAACTGAAATCAAAGCAAAAGTTATTGGGTGGAAATTATTCCTTGAACATTCCTAATGAGGTGACCAAACTTACAAAAAGTTAATAAAAAGTACTTCTTTTTTCCTTCTTTTCGAAAACCAAGATTTTTCCCATTTAAACCCCCATGTTGATTTTCAACAGCTGGGGGCATAATTAAAAAAAAATGACGCATTATTTAACACCATTTACAAAAATGTAATTTTGAGTTAATAATCACTGTAGAAGAAGAATACAATTGTATTGTCTATAATTGTGTAATATATAATATTGACATCTGAAAAGTTGCTGACGAAAAGGAAATTACAACCACATGGCCAGGTCAAGTCATGGACCAAAACTCTGACCTATACTATACTCTGCAGGGAACCGCATGGAAGCAGACCTCTTTTTTTCTTCACGTCTTCGCTATTGGGTGCAGCTTAGCAATGGACACCCGTCACCCTTTTTCTTGTACTACTATTCCCTGACGAGACTTCAGCATAGCTCATTAAGATCCAAATGATGCGAACTTAATTTACAGGAAAATATACAATTTTATCGATTTTTATTTGTCCGAGGTTCATCAGTGTACTGAGCTTTTTCTTTTAAATTTTGATTCGTGTCGATATCTCTATTTAATCCGGAGATAATTTTTTCTTCATCAACAATTCTGGTGACCACAATTTTTAATATTTTTAAATTTTCAAAGTTGGGCTCCATTCACAAATAGATAAGTAATTCACATGCATTTTTTCCATTCTTTCCGAACTTTTTCGCGACTTTAGAAACAGCTGAAAGTTGACCTTCAAAATGTAGGCATTTTCAACAGTGTTTTTCTCCGGCATTGTTGTTTTTGCAACAACAAAATTTTGTTCACCATTCAAGATGCGAGAAACGTCGTTGAACAGGTAGAAAGATTTCGAATCAGCTTTGCTAAATTCGAACTCCGTGCGATTTTTTTTCACTGAGACAGAGCTACTTTTCCCCAAGTGTCAAGACTTTCTGTCCCGATATTAGATACCTACTGGGATCTGCTTTATTCCAAACGCTATACCTTATGATCAAAAAGTACCCGGAATTCTTCAATAAAACGAAAATAGTTCTATTCAATCGTCTCAAAACGCTTTCCGCGAAGTAGTAACATGAGTCGTGAGAACAGAAAAAAAAGTCACAAGGAGCCATGTCAAGTGAATACGGAGCTTTCGGAACGGTATGAACGTTGTTTTTGGTCAAATAGTCGCGTATAAGGTGAGATGTGTGAGCCGGTGCGGCTCACACTCGGCATAAACCGTGGTTCAACTCGTGTCTTGCCCAAAACATCGTGCATAACCCTCTGCACCGATCCGAACGAGACACCAAGATCGGCTGATATCTCCCTGATGCTCGCACGACGATCCTTGAGAACAATTTTCTTAACTTTTTCGATGTTTTCGTCGGTCACAGAGTTGGATGGACGACCAGAATAAGGCAAATCATTATCCATAGTACGGCCCGCTTTAAACTCTTTATATCACTCGTACGCTTGTATTTTCGACATTGTCGAGCCCCCGTAGGCTACCGTTAACATTGTCAACGCTTCTGCACATGATATTTTGTTAAAAAAAAATTTTCAGGCAAACTCTTTGCTCAAATGAATTCGACATTGCCAAATTCGCAGAACACAATAAACAATGACTTATTTACAAAGCTATCACGCACAAACTCCTGACAGATGGCGCTAAAACAGATGTTTGAGCGCCAGATGATAGATGTACCAAGTGCTACATGTACGAAATTGCTTTCCTAATAAGTTCTATTAGGCACTTGAGTGGGCTTTCGGAATCAAATTACTTGAATTAAAATTCGAAGTGATGTTTTAAGCGGCTCTACTAGGTACCTATTAGGATATGATTCATTCACAGTGCTAGAAGTACGAAATTGCTTTTCAAACAGGTTTTATTATCAAAATTGTTCAAGCTTCGTCCCAACTTCCCACTGTATACATTAATATAGATATATGATTGGACTTTAAAGGCTTCTATATGACAATGTTTTCGTATAAACAATGTTTTCGTATAAACAATTTTTTATTCCCGACATTGTTTCAATGACGCTTTAGAGAATCCGCATACTAAAAACATTTGTAACTTTTTGTTGAGAAGTTATTTCTATTTTGATACCTGTAATTTATTACTATTATTATTATTTTACCATTAAGCCCCTTTCGGGGTAGGCGTGACTTGCTCGGTTGGAAAACAGTAGTGTGTAGGTGGGTATATAGGTATAAGGTAGATGTGTATATAGGTGAAAGTTATAGATTTTTTAGATTTATCTAGAATTCTCGTGTTATTTATTTAAATGACACGTTCGTTCCGCAATACTGCTCTGACGCAGGTTGCTGATCTATCTCTCTAGCGATCACCCCAAGTAAAGAGCCTCACAAAATTGTTATGTGTGGTTCCCCACTTAGGCCCATTAGTATCCAAGGTCTTTTGTTTCAGGCCACTCTACTCACATTCTTTTTATAAACTATTTGTCGCCACACTTTTCTGTCCTGGCATACTACTCTAGCTTCCTTCACGTCTATGCATTTTTTCATCCAAGCTCTCGGGTTTCTATGACTGCTTATGTCTCTTCGGATTAGTGTCTCATTCACAGATTCTAACCATTCTATAGGCGGTCTACCTCTGGGCATTCTGCCATTTACTTTACCTTTATACTCTTGTTTGGTCAGTCGTTCATCTTTCATTCTTTCAAGATGACCAAACCATCTTAACTGATTTCTTTCCCATATGTCAGCTAGAGTCTCTTTTGTGCCACATTCATTGAGAATTGTCTCGTTTCAGACTTTGTCCATCAGTGTTTTCCCGCATATTGTGCGCAGAGGTTTATGCCAAGCAATTACTGAACAAATGAATTGAGTGTAATAATCAAGTTGATATTACTCCTTTTTTTTCTTTCTATTCAGGGCACAATTTAGAAAATATAGAAAACAAATAGAAAATTATTGGTTCAATTGACAAAGAATAGAATCTTTTCCTTCGTATTCAATAATTAGTCGCCCTGAAAAGAGCCGATTTTTATGGGGTTCTGAAAAAAACCGATGAATTATTCAAACATTGATGAGTAGAAGCATGGAACTCCTAGATCCTTGGGTCCCATCTGCTTCTGTTTCTTGGACTTGTAGCTGGCTGATCAGAGGCAGCGTTTTTCTCCGGTCTTACGATAATGGATCGAACGCGAGACGTTGAAAGGGTATAATCTGGAGATGCACACCCGGGGTGCTTTCGAAAATGCGGCTCCTGTGATAAGCACTTCTCCTTACTGAAAATGTCACGAGATACCGAGGGTCTCGAGTCGATAACACCGCTGACAGGCTGGGAATCACGTGGCGCTTCGAGCTCTCCCCTTGTACCGCTGTCCCGTAGAGGCTGATTTGATCGTCCACTTCCGAGACGTCGCTCATTTCTGCCGCATATGGGTTCTTAATGGTGGTAGAGTTGTAACCTGGGAAGTCCGGGTCGTAGAGGGCATCAGCTGTAGAAGGGCCCGTGTCGGATTTCGGAGGCGGGCTGCGAGAGAGGCTGTCCGGATCGGCTGGCCGAAAATAGGACGTTTCCCGGATAAAATACTCAGAGAGTTCGTCGAAAGTGTCAATTTTCAACGCTGTGGGACTCAGTCTCGATGGTAGGGGGAGGGGACACGTATTGTGACGCCTGGGAGTGCACTTGCCTGGGCAGCCAAGGCGGCCTTCCGCTTCGCAGCGATACGTTTTCGCAAACTGGACCGATTCCTAGTTTCACGGCTGGGATTTTTTCTCGGCATGAATCAGAATCTCTTCTTCAGAAATAAAAAAAAACACCAAAAAGCTTATCCGCTGCGGATAGCACACTGAAAAAGTCCCTCACACAGGGGACATTCGATAACCGTATAACACCAGAAAAAAGGTGATGTCACATGTGTAGGGGAACCTCCGGAGACAGGGGCGTAATTGTGGCACTTTGAAAAGTTGCACTGAGTTAGGGGGGGGCTGAGGTGAGCGTACGAGGTCGGGAACTGATAACACACTGACGCGTTGACCGGGGGGTATCCTGATGCACTGGGGAAACTTGCACTCCTTGATGATGATGTGCTTCGGGGAGTGGTTACGCATGCGCTACTTGTAGCTCGTGCATTAGAACACTGGGGGGTTGGGGAGACCCCTTCATTGGCCACTTTATCCTTTGCTGGAATCGCCTGGGCGTGGTCCCCCTCCTCCCTCTGAAATGTGTTGGCCGCTATACGACGCTTGGTCGCTAGCCTTCTACGAAGGTTGGGGCGACACCTCTTCTTTTCAGAAGCTTTGACATCCATGAGACCTCAATCCGTCCAAGGGATTCCTAAATGAGAAGCAGCAGAGTCATAAAAATACAAACAGATTATTAACCTGGGAAGGAGGAAGGAGAGATCAATGAGAAGGAAAACACCGGGGATGAAGTATGGTCCCCGTCGAACGCAATGTTTATTGGGACCTGCTGGAACCTCAAACTAAATGGGTTTCCGCTGAGTCCTCAGAAGAGGCGTTCGAATAGAACTCAGCGTATACTCGTCACCAAGTTGGTAACTGAGAGTAAAAATGTGCTGAAAATAAGACAAGATTATTTGTTGAAATTTCCGTGTACATTTTTCATGTTTTAGAACAAAGAATATCTCTCGAACAAGAGCGGGGATGAAGTATGGTCCCCGTCGAACGCAATGTTTATTGGAACCTGCTGGAACCTCAAACTAAATGGGTTTCCGCTGAGTCCTCAGAAGAGGCGTTCGAATAGAACTCACCGCATACTCGTGACCAAGTTGGTAACTGAGAGCAAAAATGGGCTGAAAATAAGACAAGATTATTTGTTGAAATTTCCGTGTACATTTTTCATGTTTTAGAACAAAGAATATCTCTCGTACAAGAGGGGGGGGGGGGGGGGTCCCCGTCGAACGCAATGTTTATTGGGACCAGCTGGAACCTCAAACTTAATGGGTTTCCGCTGAGTCCTCAGAAGAGGCGTTTGAATAGAACTTACCGTGTACTCGTCATCAAGTTGGTAACTGTGAGCAAAAAATGGGCTGAAAATAAGACAAGATTATTTGTTGAAATTTCAGTGTTAATTTTTCATGTTTTAGAACAAAGAATATCTCTTTCGTACAAGAGCGGGGGGGGGGCCGTCGAACGCAATGTTTATTGGGACCTGCTGGAACCTCAAACTAAATGGGTTCCCGCCGAGCCCACAGAAGAGGCGTTCGAAAAGAACTGACTGTTTACTCGTCACCAAGTTCGTAACTGAGAGTAAAAATCGGCTGAAAAATAAAATTGAGTTATTCAATAAAAAGGTTCCTTTTGGGAACTCATGAAAGACAAAAGAAAATCAGAAGTAAGGAAAAGGAGTTAGATGAGGAGATATTTCCAAATAATTTAACTGCGAAATTACGTTGTGACGTGTTGGGCTCCGACCCGGTGCGTCGAGGCAAGGACGGAGACCGAGACGGTACTTGCGACGTTTATTTATTTTCAGCGAAGCTCCGCGAAGTTATTCCATTGCCTATCGAAGTCGTACTGCTCTCTTAGTGCGAAGTCGGTCCATATTTATATCCTCGGCCCGTACGCGGACACCGAAGCGGAAGAGCCCTGTCGTTGATTCGCTAACGCGGGAAAAGAGGGGTATACAAAGCGGTGATTAGATGCCTTCAAAAAATGGGGATATAGGACCGTTGACGGGCCGCTCGCGTGAAACTGGGGATCTCAAGAAGCGAAAAAGTGCTTCTTTTAAAAGTGGGGTACGCGAATCTTTGGTTCGCTATAAATATGGGAATCGCGCAAATTCCGATCCTTTGCCTCGCTCCACCGATGTCTGCCAACCTGTTTATTAATAAAGAGATAATTAAATGTACATATGATCTTAACCTATCTTAACACTATAGTCATTATTAGATTATATCTCCTGGTTTTAAAATGATTAATTCAAAATGTCACGTGGAAGAAAGTTATTGTTTTTTTTATTACTATTAAATTTTCAAGCCGCTTGGGGGCGACAGGTTTCATACAAATCGCGTTAATTTCACTCCTGTCCTTTTCTTGACGGGTCCATATCTCGCTACCGTGTAGTACAGTCGGTACGAATATAGAATTATGTATGGCTATTTTAGCTTTTTTGATATGTTTTTATTTCTGAGAATGGACCCTGCTCTACCGATAATCTGTTTACCCTTATTGATGCGCCTACTTAACTCCCCATCTATTTTTTCGTTCCTACTGAATAGGCTACCCAGATATACGTACTTGTCGACTTCTTCTAATCTGCCATCATTTAGGACAATGTTGCACATTGTTCTCTCACTTTTTCCCTCAAGCACCATGATTATTGTTTTATTTACGTTCATTTTGAGGCCCATGTTCTTCATGCTTGTATTAGGTTTATTCAACATTCTTTGCAAGTCCTCGATTGATTCTGTCATAACAATCTTGCCACCTGCAAAAGCTAACCCACGTACAAAGACTGTTTCGAGATCTAAACCTTCTTCGTCGAAGAGGGCCATTCTTAGACACTTATCAATATTTTTTTTTTTTTTTTTATACCATTAAGCCATTTTCCCTTTCGGCGAGCCTCTAGGGGTATGCGTGACACTACCCGATTCGGGACCATCAAGCATACTTTGAAGAAAAGTGACCGTTTAGGTTAGTTCAGGTTAGTTTGCCTAGTGCAACTTCGTGTATCTTTGGGAAGCTTACGTTTGAGAGAGTCGAGTGCAGTCGAGTGTAAATAATTTTATTTCGTTTTTTCCCCTCTCGGGGGGCTTCGCCCCACGAACCCACCACGGAGGCTCCGCCCCTCGCCCCCGCCAGGGCTCTGCCCGGGACACCGCCCTCCCCCCGACAAACTTATTACCTACCAATATTTCTTATGTCACGAACTTCCCTTTACAGGGGTTACAAAAAATAGTATATGAGACGCGTGCGGTTTGGTGATTCCCGCACTTGTATCTTAATGTACTATTTTATGCGTAAGTATTATTACGTAGATCTCACGGTATTCAATAAAGTAAAAAAAAATAACAAACGAAATTACTAAAGAATTCGTTTATCACTCATGCTGACGTTTCGGCTATCACTGCGTGCTTTTTTCGAAGAATCTGTGATTTGTATCTTGTAAGAAACAAGAGTTTTTCAATTTTAGAGTCAACAATACGTCAAAAGTTTTATGTTCAAATTTAAAAATAATTCTAAAATTGATTAGGAAAAACAAATCTTTATCATGTTGTCCCAAAACATTATAAAGATTTGTTTTTCCTAATTTAAGATGTAGTCTCTATCTAAAAAAGCCTCTTCAATTTTTTAGGCTTTTTGTCTACGATAAGATGTTATATAATTGTTTTTTAAATTGGAGTCGCATTTCAGAATTATTTTCAAATTCGACCATAAAACTTTTGACATATTGTTGACTCCAAAATTGAAAAACTCTTGTTTCTTACAAGATACTAATCACAGACTCTTTCAAAAAGGCACGAAGTGATAGCCGAAACGTCAGCATGAGTAATAAACGAATTCTTTAGTAATTTAGTTTGTTATTTCTTTTACTTTATTGAAAAACGTAAGACCTACATAATAATACTTACGCATATTTACATTGGCGGTCGAAGAAATGCTTGATTTGATTCTTTTCCAATGATTGTTATATTGTTTTTATTGCTTGTGGGAGCCACCCATTGATTCCGTACTCTTAAAGGATTTCCCAAAGTTTACTTCTATTTGCCTTGTCAAATACTTTTTCTAGGTCAACAAATGCACAGAAAACTTTTTTTCCTACCCTCAAGCTTTTTTTCTGTGATCTGCCTTAAGCTAAATATCTGATCTGTACAGGATCTTCCTGGGATAAATCCACTTTAGACTTCCCATATCTTTTCTTCAGTAATTTTCATTACCCTTCGAATAAGTATTTTTGAGTATATTTTACTTACGGTACTTACTAAGCTGATACCTCTGTAATTACTGCAGCTGCTTTTATCTCCCTTTCTTTTGTATATTGGTACGATAATCGCTTTTCTCCAATCGTCTGGGACTCCTCCCAGCTCGATACATAAATTTATTAATTCGCACAACCTGTGAGGTATGTATTCGCCACCGTATTTAAGCATTTCAGCGTTAATACCGTCTACACCAGCAGCCTTACCGTTTTTTAAGTTCTTAATTATCTCTAATGCATTATGTTCTATGTCGCAGTCCTGTTGCTCTATATCTTCACCTCCTAATAATTCTTTGAAAGAGTCTTTTAAAGCGTCTTCTATCCCGTCTGTATCATATATCATTTCACCTTTGCTGTTTCTCATGCTGACAAACTCTGTACGTTTACTTTCCTTCATTTCATTAAATAATAGTTTCTTGCTTCCTACAAAGTCGTTTTGTATTTTCTTTTCTTCCTCGGTCCTGATTTTATCTTTACTTTCCTTAACTAGTCGTTTAACTTTCCTATTTTTCTGTCTGTAATCATTTTTGATTTTCGTGTATGTAGATTTTCTTCCTACGACCGCCGTACCACACAGTTCAATCGCACTCCTAAAAATGACATCCTTGATCAACTCTGAAGCGCTCTTTATATTTTTATTATCTATTAGTGTCACCCAAGTTTCCTGATGTATGCGTTCGTTTATCTTATTCTGAAAATCTATTCGCACTTCCGGTTTCTGTAAATTTTAAACCTTGATTCACGTTTTTTTTCGTTTGTTTGGTTCTCTTTCTTCTCCACCCCCGCCTTAAATTCATTTTGGAGACTAAAAGGTAATGATCAGTATTGCATTCGGAACCCCTCATGACTCTTGTATCTTTAACTAGTTCTCTTAGTCTTTCATCCGCAATGACAAAGTCAATTATACTGTGGTTATTTCTTCTACACCATGTGTACGTGTGAATCATTTAATGTCGAAACCAAGCATTTGTAATGAATAGGCCCTTTTCTAAGCATAAGCTAACTAATTTTTCCCCGCTATAATTTTTTCTTGTTGGATCCCCAAACTTACCTAGCACCCTTTCTGTATCTGTATCCTGACTCTGGACGCCGACCCATCCGTTCATATCTCCTAGCAGAATTATTCTTTCACCTTCATCGCAAGTACTTATTGTATCATTTAAAGTGTCCCAGAAGGCGTCTTTGACTCCTCTCGGATCACTATCAACTGGAGCGTAGCCCGCTATGATGAATAATCTTCTGATTCCTACCTTCATTCTAACCCATAGCAATCTGGGCGATACATATCCTTGATCTTTGAGATGCTGTCTTGCTTTTTCATTCTTAATTAAACCGACCCCTTGACAACCATGTGATTCACTATCTACTCCTGACCATATTTCAAAACTGCCTTTCAAAACCCCATTTTCTATGTTTCTACTTTCGCAACCGTTTTTCTTCGTCTCAGGTACACATAGAACATTTAGTTTCCTTACGTGCATAGTTTCTCGTAGTTCTCTTACTTTAAGATCATTCACTCCTCTAGCATTCCAAACACCCAATCTCCATTCATCGCCTGAAACTCGACCTTTACGTTTACCGTGTGTATACTTTAACATGTCAATTTTGAATTAAAATTATTGTTCCCGCTCATGGAACACAATGAAGACAAATTGTAGTCGTCACGTCTCGTCATGTGAGTAAGGCTAGAGGGGGGTCGTGAAATGAACGAAGCTGGTAATTTGAATCAGATGACGATCGACCGTCACCATGACTATTAAATTATAATTTTATTTGAGTGTTTTAATCAGCATTTCTGGCTGAGTTAATCATTTTACAGTGCTGATGGTTCGGATAATTTGGTATTTTATAAAGTTTTATACAGGGTGTCCCAGACTCAAGTGTCCGGACTTGCATAGCCGTATAAAAATATAAAAATAAATAGAAAATTCCTTTTCCAAAAATCAGTTGAAGTTTTAGTTTTTTAGTTATAAAACATTTAAGCTGGACCAATCAGGAGCGCCGTATTTATTTTTTAATTTTTATACGGCTATATAAGTCAGGACACTTGAGTCTGGGACACCCTGTATTGTACAATATTCTCTTTAAATTATAGGGGACGCATAAGCCCCAGTTTGTGATTGAATAACGTTCTTGATCTTTTTGGAAAAACCATATGGCTACTTAATTTGACGATTCCAGTCTTATTGGTGTGTACCATTTTTTTTAATTAAAGCTTTTGAAATTTTTAAAAGATTTGTGTTTTTGGATTTTATATAATAAATTTGGTTAAATTTTTATTTAATAAAAAAGTTGACATTTTTTTAACTTTTCAGAAGTACTATTTTTGTAAAGATTTTTAGATTTATCAGAGAATGTTTCATATCTGTGCTAAAACTATCTAAAAATAATTTGCAGTCGATGTGAATAATTTAAAAAAATAGTTTATTACGTTATGAACAAATTAATGAATAAAGTTATTTTCGGAATTAAGAATATTTTGCTTATTCGAATCCAGAGTTTTAGTATAAAATGTGAGGGAAATAAAAGTTTTATTATTATTAATTGAAAATAGATGCTATTTGGCAATTTTTCAAATAATTTTTATTAACAAGTTCACAGTTTGGCTATTTATAACCGAATAGGCTCAATTTTTGCAGGAAATCAACTAAGAATGTCTTTGCGATTACTCTTTCCTATGACTCTTTGTAAATTCATATAAACTATTTATTATTTAAACAATTTCCATATACGAATTCCGAGTTTGGCCATTTTTCAATGAAAACGATTAATTTTTTCTTCGAAAACTACTAAGAATGTTCTTATGGCGACTCTTTGACATAATACTTTGCAAATTCATAATAATAACTCATTAATTATTCATACAATTTAATTGAACAAATTTAAGGTTTGGCTATTTTTCAACGAATATAGGCTCAATTTTTCACAGAATGAACTGAGAATGTCTTTCCGATGACTCTTTTCTGTAATTCTTTGCAAATTTCCCAGAATTATTAATTATTTAAACAATTTTCATAAACAAATTCCGAGTTTGGCTATTTTTAATATTTTTCAACGAATTGGCTAAATTTTTTCATGGAATGAACTGAGCAGGTTTTTCCGGTGACTGTTCGATTACTTTGCAAATTTACAAAAATGATAAATTATTCAAACAATTTTGAAAAGTAGCTTTAGAGTTTGGCCAGTTTTCAACGAATAAACTCAATTTTTTACAGAATCAACTAAGAATGTCTTTGCGATGGCTCTTCGTTTGAACGAATAGACGCAATTTTTTACAGAATTAACTCAGAATATCTTTGCGATGACTCTTTTATATATTATATTTCCTACGATACTCTTTGTAAATTTAGAACAATTATTAATTACTTAAACAATTGTCTTGAACAAATTCAGAGTTTGCCTATTTTTTAACAAATAGGCTCAAATTTTTTACTGAATCAAGGAAGAATGCCTTCCCAATAACTTTTTCCTACGACACTTTACAAATTTACAATAATTAAGGCACCGGATTCTATAAAGGCCTAGAGAATTTATCGCCTGAGAGTGGGGAGGCCCCTGGACATCGCTTAAACACAAGCGGTCAGAGGCTTCCCCACTCTCAGGCAAAAATGCTATAAGCAGTTATAGAATCCGGAGCCTCAATTATTAATTATTTAAATAATTTTCATTAAAGAAAATTCAGAGTTTGTTTCTTTTCCAACGAATAGGCTCAATTTTTTTAAAGAATTAACTAAGAATATCTTTACAATTATTTTTTTCTATTATCCTTTGCGAATTCTCAAGTATTAATAATTATTTAAGCAATTTTCATAAAGAAATTCAAAGTTTGGCTATTTTTCAACGAGTAAGCTTAATTTATTTACGGAAGAAATTATGAATGTCTTTCCCATGACCCAAGAATTATCAATTATTTAAACAAGTGTCATAAAAAAATTCAGAGTTGGACTATTTGTTAACGAATAGGCTAAATTTGTTTACGGAATGAATTAAGAATGTCTTTCTGATAAATCTTTTCTACGATGCTTTGTAAATTCCCAAGAATAATTAGTTATTTAAACAATTTTCTTAATCAAACTCAGAGTTTAGCTATTTTTCAACGAATACGCTCAATTTGTTTACAAAATCAACCAAAAACATCTTTCCTATAACTTTTTACTAAGATACTTTACAATAGGGAACATCGAAAAACACCTTTTTTCGAAATTGATATCGGCTTGGGTGAAAAAATGTTCTATCCGGTAACACTATTAACTGTGCCAAATTTTATTTTGATCGGATAATATCATCAGCCCCCACAACGGCCTCGAAAATCGAAAAAATCTATTAAAAGCGCCTGGTAGGTAGGCAATTTGTTTGCACGCTTGTGGCCACTTCCGGGGGTTTCAACGGTGATAAAAGGTCAGAAGGAGACCACCTTAGCACAAAAGAAAACTTTGGAGAAAGAGATACCGCAATCTAAAACCACCAGCCAGGGGTATAATAGGCCTAAATTTAAGGAAAATTCACGTCTGAGTAGCTCTCTGCTCTTCGCGTGTACATTCAACGAAGAGCCAGGACTCACCACGTAAGGGTGGCTACTCATCGAATCCCGCCCATTCCCTGCTCAACTAACCAACCATGAGGGAGTTACCTATTAGTTGACTGAAGAAAAATCTGCTTTAGTCATGATTTTTGGTAAATCTTCGCGGCAGTGAAGCGTGTCTCTAAGAAACCGTCTCTGGACTCCGGGCCACATACTTTAAGAGATGCCCGTGTTACTAATTGCACGGTCCTCTCAACTGCTTGAGTATGGCATGGAAACTCGGACAACCTTTCGATAAAATCACAATCTTCCAATGCCTCTTCCAGTTCCTGGTCTGTTATATCTCGCAGAGCAGGAGGAGTGACATTTTTGAATAACAAAATTTATTCGCGGCGGTCGGAACTGGCGAACATTTTGCTAATGTGGATTACTTCTCGCCTTTTTAATCAATTCTACAGCTCGCGCTCTAACAGTCTTTCTACTGTCGGAAAGCATCGTCAATATCAAGTTTCCAGGGTGAAGAGCATACCCGTTATTTTGGATGCAAGGGTCAATTGCAGCTGTCCTAACATCCTCTGGTAAGTATCTTGACAGTTTTATAGTCTGCTATACATGTTTGCTTGCATAGAAGAACTGCCAGTTTCTTTTGATCATGTACCATACAGGAGCATACACCCGGATAATAAATGTTGTTATCATTTTTATGTTTCTGGAGGACCTCTCAGTGGCGACGTACAGTCGAAGAACTTTGTTTGCTGCTGTAAGCCAGCGCGCGTGGCAGAGTGCACTGGGATCCTTATTACAATGAGCATCTGGAAAATTGACGGAAGGAAGAGAATTGCAGATTTCAAGCAGGTACTTTTGGTCGATGCTAAGCAATTTCGGATCAATTTCAGGCAAGTCAGCTGTGATTGCTTTAAAATTGACTATTGGCTTCTGTTCACAGGTTTTCAACTGCTTACCGAACGAGGCAGTGAAGGAATCAGGACCACTTTTTGTGCCCTCAAGATGCAAGATAAGATGCCTGAGAGGCGATTCGTTAAAATGCAACAAACAAATCTGCCACTGCAGACTTTTAACCAGGCGATTTTCAATGAGAGTGATAGCTCCGCCGATGGCTCCTGTATTCAATGGTGTGCCATCGACACCAATAACTTTCAACTGGCTTAAGTCATGATTATTTGCTTCAAGAAACTCTAAACTTCTATCAGCAAGTTGAGATGCAAGACCACCACAAGGAGTCACATGACCAATGTGCATTGCACCTGGTTCCGACACTATTAATATGTGCTCCTCGCCGACTTTCCTTTGTGTAATCCCTTGAAGGGATTTTGCACTCAGGAAGACACCTGCAGACTAGTGTGCTAGAAAGGTCACACTGGCATGCTGCAACTTCAAATATAACATTTGCTTTAGAAAGAAATTCATGTTTCCTTTTGAGAAAGACAGTCGATTTCCTTCTTGTTCGGCTACAATACGAGCTACGTCATTATTGGCTGGCTGTTTCCTATTTCCCTGGCCCTCCATCAGCTCATACCGAACGTGTAGTAAGCAATTGACAACATCCCCTGCTGTGGGAAGCGTTCGTCCGTAGCGAGAGGCGGGAACCAGCCGCGTGGCCCGGGAAGGAGAGGGGGGGCTCCCACCCCCCCCCCCCTCATTACCACTTCCCGCCGTCGCCCACTCCCTCCTTCTGTCCGCCGCTGTGACCAACGGTTCATTTGACAACTTCAACATTTTCGTATAAATACCTCGTTTCTATGCGTTTTTTATGCTATAAAATTGCGTTTATATCTGACTGTACGTCTGTCGTAAGTGTTTTTTCATGCCTAGGTGGCCTCCTTCTGACCTTTTATCACCGTTGACACCCCTGGAAGTGACCAGAAGTGTGCAAACAAATTGCCTACCTACCAGGCGTTTTTACCCGATTTTTAAATTTATTTTCGAGACCGCTGTGGGGGCTGAAGATATTGTCCGATCGAAATTATATTTTGCACAGTTATGGCGCTTCCACCCGTTCCATTTTTAGCCTTTTTCTTACTCACGCCCATTTTCCACTTACACGGATGAATTGTTCGATGTAATATTTTAAACACATAATCTCAAGGGTATAATGCCCAACCACCTTGTCTCTATTTTTTGAAAAATGGTCTTGTTTTTTTTCAATTAATCGAAAATGTGGTTCATTTCTGCGCCAGAGAATTTATCCTAATTCACCATGACGGGTTTCGAGGCTGCTGACCCCAGGGGGTAGGTCGTAACTCATCCGCTCTTTCATTGTTGCATCTTGACACGATTCGAGCCGCTTGAACGAAATTTATAATTATTAAAATATACAGAAATTGAATTTTAATATGCTGCATTAGGTTCATTGCATAATTACGAGACGATGAAAAAAAGATAGAAAAAAATCGTTAACCCGTTCAATTTCTGTTGGGAGTTTTGGTCATTTTGCATTTTACTTAAGATCAATCAATTCAATATTATACAATTGAGTAATAATAAGTGTTAAATCGATTGATTGACTGAACAATTACTCAATGAAGCAATTGTAAATTAATTAATTAACTAATTAATTGACAATTCCCGCATTCAGGTGTGTATTCATTGGAGGCGGACGATTTAGTTTGGTCTCTATCCAAAGACAAAAGCAGAGTCAAGGATGATTCATCAATCGATGAACTATTCAATTAATTAATTTATAGACGTTTTTTTGCTTGACTTTGCTTGACTTTATCGAGAGGATCATGTTTCATCAAGAAATTCTTTATCAACAAATTGTATAAACAAATTCACAGTTTCGTCACTTACAGGCAGAAAGTAATTGTTTTTTTTCTAATCGTCTTCAAATTCCACAAGTGGTGATGTTTAGTGACGAAGACTTGTCAATCGATATTATTTGGTTATGTCATAAACAAATTTGATAAACAAATGCACAGTATGACCATTTCTTTCTTAAATTTGTTTGTGACATAAACAAATAATATGTATTGACAATTCTTTGTCACTAAATATCACCACTTGTGGAATTTGAAGACGATTAGAAAAAAAACAATTACTTTCTGCCTGTAAGTGACGAAACTGTGAATTTGTTTATACAATTTGTTGATAAATATAAATATATATTTGTTTGCATCTCTTACTTTCCCTTCTTAATTTCGGTTTTTTGATGTGATCATAGACAGCGAAATGGATTTGTATGCAATCTTTGTGAAATTTTCAAAAACTTGGTGATATCATTTTAGTTTAAGTTTATAGAAGATCTTTACACATAAATCTGGATTAAGTCGAAGTTTACGATACATGTACTGATTATCATTTTTATCGCCTTTTTCTTCAGTTTGCACTTTTCGTTTTTCACATTCATTTACTGAATTATTATTACTGAATTCTAAAGATAATTTGTTATATTATTACATTCTCATCCAGAGAAGGTATTAGATTTGTGTAAAATTTGACCCTCCGGTTTTTGTCAAATGTCCACGTTTTGAGGCCCCCTGAACCCAAAAAACAGGTTTTTACGAATGTGTCTGTATGTATGTATGTATGTATGTATGCAGGTATGACAGTCTGTGAGCACGATAACTTTCGAAAGAATTGACCGATTGGATTGGCCTATGGTATGCTTTTTTAGTCTCCTAAAATAAAGGTCGAGTTCGTTAGCCATTTTGGATAAAAATTCAAAAAGTGAGCGCATTTTGAAAATTGTTGAGACCATTTTTTTAAAAATTTGAAAAATATATGTGCAGCTGTTCATAGTACTCGAAAATTAAAACAATTTATTCTTATGGCATTTTTCCAGAGTTACAGTGGTATGCCAACGGCCATACCACACTGGAAACACCAGTTCTCGTTAGATCACTTAAGTTAAGTAGTGTTGGGCGCGGTTACTACTTGGGTGTGTGACCATTCGAGAATACTACTGCGTGTTGTTGGCGTCGTGGGTGTCGTGATCCCACACTTGTAGTTATTTACTACAAGAAACTATCCACCTAGAAACACTACCCGAATCGGGTAGTGTCACGCCTACCCAGAAAGGGAAATGGCTTAATGGTATAAAGCATTTTCACAATCCAAAGGAAAAAACGAAAATTAACATTTTCAGCCAAACAACGTACGATAAAAAAAAGTCAAGACAAGAAAAATGTTTCTTTTTGCACGCCCGACAAGATTATCATAAAGATTTTTTGAATTTTCTTGAAAAATCGAAAATTCACATTTTCATTGCACAAAAAATAATGAAAAATACAAAATGTAATTTTACGGTAAAACTATGTATGTATGTACGTATATTTAATCTCTCCCTTTTACGGGTTTGAGGGGCTCCGCTCCCTGTACATATATTTAAATTTCATCCTTAGTCTAATTTAACCGCTGCTTATATTCTAATGCTTCGCCTTACATAATAACAATAATATTAATACTATTCTTCTTAAACTTCTGAAATTGAGCGATCTTCCAGGGCTTCCGTTTTCTCTTACCATCAAATGCATTTTCACCGACTTGAAAATTCAAAATTTTTACTAGTTATTTTCCTTTAAACAGGATTACCCGTTTGGCTCTGCCCTGTTCCCTCGCTTTCTCTTATTTCTTTTAGTTTTTTCATCCACATCACTCCCTGTCCATTACCATCCAAAATCCATCTTACATACTAATCCACACTCAACTGTCCATCTTCCTCTCCTGTACACCTCTCTAACACATGTGCCCATGACTCCACTTCGTATCCACATACTCTGCACAGATTGTCCTCTTCATCCATCCAATATGTACAAGCTCTCACTCCTTCCCCCATTCTAAACCGTACCACCCTATTCCATTTGTCTTCCTTTTTCATCTTTTGCAAATGTTCTTGTACCGTCAACCCTTCGACCATCATATACCATCTATTGTACCTCGATTCAATAATCTTTCTCCATCTCTCTTCTCCTTGGCTTACTAATAGCTTTAATTCTATGTTCTGCCAATCCAGAACCCCTTCTTGTAGCTCACAAACCCTCCTCATTTTTTTCCTTTCTTCCTCCCATTTCGAATTTCACAAATTTCCTCTCGTCTCCTTGTTCCGAACTTCGTCCAAGCATACTTGTGCTATTCTGCTCCCCTCTCCTCTTTTCAGCTTCTCTTCAAACCTCCAGGCTCTCTTAATTTATCTCCTTACCATTTTCTCCCTTCCTAGTTCTTCCCTCGAGATGTATCCTGGGCAACTCCAACTAACCCCCATTACCCATCTCAGAAATCTCTCATGCATGCTTTCTACTTTCCTATATTCCTTCCATCCCCAGACTTCCACCCCATAGCACAATACCGCCCATACCAACGCATCAAACAACCAGACCCTCATTCTCCAATCGTCATTGAACCTTCTCTTTCCTATACCCCATACTTGGCCCATTACTTTGCTCGCACATTCGATTCTCTTCCTCACCTGCACCTCGTTTCCCCCTCGTGCCTCAAACCAAAAACCTAAGTAACAGAACTCCTCCACACTTTCCACTCTTTGTCCGTTCATCTTCCAAACGTAACCTATTTTGGTCTTTCTATTTCTGAAGCACATCACCTTGGTCTTCCCTACGTTCACCGTCAGTTCTATTGCTCCCACATACTCTTCAAAAATTCGTATTATTAGTTTCATCCCCTTCTCATCGTCTGCTAATAGAACTACGTCGTCCGCGTATGCTACAGAGTAAAGTTTGCTAGTACCCAGAATCGTCCCGCCTTTCCCTTTCTCCTTTAGCTTCTCATCTAAGTCTGCCAGCAGCATATTAAATAGCAGCGGACTCAGCGGGCACCCTTGGCTAAGATCTCTTTCTGTCCAGAAAACCTCCCCCTTTTTCCCCCTATCTTCACCCTATATAATTCTGGTTTCTGTAAAAATTTCCTTTATCCTCTTTACTAACCCTTCCTCTATTCCCCTCTCTTTCATAGCCTGCCATAGCAATTTTCTATTCACTGAGTCAAAAGCTGCTCACGTTTTGAGACCCCCTGAACCCAAAATCACAAATCATTTCAATAATTATTTGAAAATTTATCATATATATGTTCCAAAAATGACTTAGATACTTTTTTTCTTCCCTTTTCAGATAGGTGGAAAAATCTTTCTGAGTGTATGTTTATTAGAAAGATACGGCAATATACGCTGAAGTCAAGGAATTTTCTTCTTCAGTTTAAATCAAATACAAATTTAGTAATTTCTATCTGAAGAACATAACATATGGTCGTTGCGAAGCGCGACGACCAAATCGCGCGCCGTAATTGCGCTCAAACTTTTGGGTATCTATTATACGATGAACAGAAACGAGCGTGGAGCGCGAGGTTTACATGATTTTTAAACCAAATATCGAGCGCGAAGCACGAGTGTCTTGATGAGAATGTTTTCCGTAAGGAAGATAGAACCTTAAGTGAATAAGTTCTTCTTTTTATGTAAAACTCACATAATTAAAACAAAATCAGATCATAACGATGAATCTAACTAAGAGAGTATTAGCCCGCGAAGCGCGCAATAGCGAACACACGAAGTGCGAAAACCTAGAGGAACCGAGCTTAATGCGTCAGGCAAATGTGTCCGAGCGCGTAGCGCGAGGTGAATACATTCTCGAGCGCGAAGCGCGAGATCCAACATGTGCGCGTTCGGGATATCATGGCACATTTTCAGAATCGAAAGATCTTACACAAAAGTTGCATGCAAATTTTTAGATTTGCAAATATGTATATTTAATCTGTGATGTGAAAGGGCACCCATGTGAAGCTGTGTACAAGGAAATGTTATGAGAGTAATTATTAACATTTATGGTATTTTATTGAACTTCGCGTGGTACCCTCGAGCGTGAAAATCTCAATTTGACCAAGAAAATATTTCTAGCCCACTTTTTCTTCTGCATTATTTCAAATCTACAAAAAAAAAAAATATTTTTTGAAATAGAAAGAAAAAATAATTCTAAAGAGGCGTTTTTTTCCGAAAAAAACAATTTTAATTTTGATCTAAAAAAAATTGTTATCATAGTCTTAAAGTACATCAAAAGAGATTGCAAGAGCACTATAATAAAAGCTCAATCGGATCAGCCTGAAAGAAGTTACACTAACGTGAAGATGAAAAAACAAGCGAAAAAGTGAAAATTCCAGGCCCCTGTATATTCACAACCGGTTGATAAATAGACCTACAGTATGGTCAATTAATATAGGTCCACCAGTAGAATAATTCAGCCAAATGCATGTTTCGCTGTTCTTATTCACTGTTTTTTTAAATAATATTGAGGTTAAAAGCATTTAAAAATAAATATTAGTCATTTTACGTTGTCAAGATTGATTGCTACACAGGTATCTGTGATGAAAAGAAAATTTTGTTAACTTGTTTATCATGATTTTATATTTTTTTAATTGATCACATTTGAATAAAGCGAGAGTTTTGTGCTGCAGTGATGTATTGTTATGCACACTCCTACTAGATCCTACTAGATTTTTCAAATTTTATGCTATTGAAACGCCTTCTAATGCGTTAAGCGAAAATTGTTTTTCATTTATTTCAGATTACGTTTGAGAGCTCTGATCTACTTAAAATTGATTGGAATCTAAATAGTTTCGCTGCTTAATCAGGGACTCAAAGAAGGTCAGAAACCGCATTCATAGGCATTGAAATTTCTAAAACCTTTGAATGCAAGCCTTCTTACCGGGAACTATTGACGTATTGTGCCCCATATACATATTCAAAATATAGAAATTCAGAATCTACGGGTTTCAAAGACTTCAGAATAAATGAATAGAAATAACCTGGGAAATATAAAAGGAATGAGGTTTTAAGGCATTCTATTCTTGGACTCATAATAAAAGAATTATCCTTCGAACCCAAGCTCTGATGATTTCTGAACATTTTCTCATGAATTCTGACTTTTTCTGACGATTTCTATCGAGAAACGTAATAAAAGTGGATGAATTTGACTTTTTTCATGGGAGAATTTTTTTGAATTTTTTTAAGCTGGAAAGAAAGTTTGGGTTTTATTCCTTTAAATACCCAGGGATTAAAAAGAAAAATCTAATGTTTTACTGATGAAAATAGGCTTAAGGGTGTTGGTTAACTCCGACTTGGAATTTTTTTTTCTATAGGCACGGCACTGACTCCATATATAATTTTTCCCAAGTATTTGAGAGCGAAAGAAAGAAAACTTGTCAAATATCCGGGGTTTTGCGAGATCCTCGGATCAACGAAATTTATAGGAATGAAGCCTTTTGCTGAGGGAATAACTATTTTCGCGGAAATGATTAATTTTTCGAAAGGGAGAAATCTGCGGATAGCAGAAGACAGAATTTGAACGGCGATAACCGTTCGCAAATTTATTTTTTTACTCACAATTCTGACATCACAGAAGTATTTTCAGAGGCTAACTGATATTCGAAGACCCAAATGTTGATGATGGCGAACCTAAATTTCGCGAAATACGTCGCGAAATGGAGAAAAATGTAGAACAAAATTGAGATGTCCTGTATGTGAGGACCATAAGACTGTATTGGTAAGCAGCAAAGCAAATTCGCCAACAGACCGGCTGTCAAATTCGCGCTCCGAATCTTCAATGCTCTGAAGTCCGCACCACACATTGCCACTCACGAAATCGTGGCGCAAATATTTAAAAAGTTTTTGAAGACAACAACTGCAAATGCACCAATTTTATAGATAAATCAATTTATGATTGTATGTAAATTTGTAAATTAACCCAGTTTCAAATTATAACTTTGAAATTATAAATTATAAATTTATCAAGTTATCCAGCAATAAATTCCGAAACCATCAAATTCGATTTCTGGAATTTCGAAATTAGGCCCTCTGCAAATTTATTTATAAATTCCAAGTTTATCAAGTGGTCCAACTATAAATTAATTATATGACGAAGCTTGTAACGGGGGACACGGATTGTTGTCATCTTTTGTGAGCGAAGAGGGCCTCATTTGAGATAAAAAAAAGCTGAAACAGTTCACTAAGATGGAAAGCGGTTTACGAGAAAAAAAGGGTTACAAGCAATCCGCGCAATATAACTATCGGTTTGAATTATAGGACTGAAGAGTAAGGAGCGGCGGGGTAATGGTCTAGGTTCAAGGCTAGGTGGAGCAACAAAAATCTTTTTCGTGATAAGCTTTTGGAGGGCAGGGGTGCTAAAAAATGCCCTTTATCCCCCAATAAATTATCAATAAAATGAAGAACATGAATAAAATCAATAAAATTAATCAAATGAATGAAACGGATAAAATGAATCAAATAAATGAAATCAGTGAAACCGACATAAATTTTATTTTATTGATTTGATTGATTTTGTTCTTTGATTGTTCGATTGAGTTTAGTGATTCATTTGATTGTATTTTCAAAAAAATCCTATATTTATATTGAGTTTCTTTATTTTATTACAAAATACAATTAAATGAATCAATAAAATCAATAAAATCAATAAAATCAAATTATAATCAATAAAGTCAGAATTATACTGATTTCAGTGATTTCATTCAATTTATCGATTTTTTTTATTTATTTCATCGTATTTTTTAATAAAATAAAGAAAATGAGTATGAATATCCGATTCTTTTACTGGAAATACAATGAAATGAAGCAATGAAGTCAATAAATTGAATAAAATACTAAAATCAGATTATTATCAATAAAATCAAAATTGCACTGATTTTACTGATTTTATTCAATTTATAGATTTCATTGATGTTCTTGATTTTTTATTTTGTTGGTAATAATTTCATTTTTTTGTTTTTAGTGATTTTATTGATCTACTTGATTTTTTTGATTAAAAAATAGAATAGAATAAATCAATACAAGCAATAAATTGAATGGAATCACTAGAATAAATAAAAGCGATTTATTATCAACAAAATCAATAAAATAAACAACATCAATGAAATCAATAAAATCCATACAATAAAAAAATTAATAAAATCAATTAATTGAATAAAATCACTACAATCAGTAAAATTTGGATTTTATTGTATGTATATTTGAACTCTCCCTTTTACGGGTTTGAGAGCCTCCGCTCCCTGTACATATGTTTAAATTTCATCCTTAGTCTAGCTTAACCGCTACTTAATTTCTAATGCATCGCCTTACATAATAACAATAATCTTAGTACTACTCTTCTTAAACTACAGACAATGATCGATCTTCCCGGGCTTCCGTTTTCTCTTACCATCAAGTTCATTTAGACTGATTTGAAAATTAAAAATTTTTCTCGTTAGTTTCCTTTAAACAGGATTACCCGTTTGGCTCTACCCTGATCCCTTGCTTTCTCTTATTTCTTCCAGTTTTTTCATCCAGATCACTCCCTGTCCATTACCATCCAAAATCCATCTTACACATTCATCCACACTCAACTGTCCATCTTCCTCTCCCGTACACCTCTCTAACACATGTGCCCATGACTCCACTTCGTACCCACATACTCTGCACAGATTTTCCTCTTCATCCAACCAATATCTACAAGCTCTCACTCCTTCCCCCATTCTAAACCGTACCACCCTATTCCATTTATCTTCCTTTTTCATCTTTTGCAAATATTCTGGTTCCGTCACCCCTTTGACCATCATATACCATCTATTGTACTTCGAATCCATAATCTTTCTCCATCTCTCTTCTCCTTATCTTACTAATAGCTCTAATTCTATGTTCTGCCAATCCAGAACCCCTTCCTGTATATCAGAAACACTCCTCATTTTTTTCCTTTCTTCCTCCCATTTTGAATTTCCCCAATTGCCTCTCGTCTCCTTGTTCAGAACTTCGTCCAAGCATACTTGTGCTATTCTACTCCCCTCTCCCCTTTTCAGCTTCTCTTCAAACCTCCAGGCTCTCTTAATTTGTCTGGTTACCATTTTTTCCCTTCCTAGTTCTTCCCTTATCATGTATCCTGGGCAACTCCAACTAACTCCCATTACCCACCTCAGAAATCTCTCATGTATGCTTTCCACTTTCCTATGTTCCTTCCATCCCCAAACCTCCACTCCATAACACAAC
Organism: Andricus quercusramuli; assembly: GCA_932178445.1. Taxonomy (NCBI): domain Eukaryota; kingdom Metazoa; phylum Arthropoda; class Insecta; order Hymenoptera; family Cynipidae; genus Andricus; species Andricus quercusramuli. The sequence goes on along the minus strand of CAKNXH010058319.1, from coordinate 27,343 downwards.
ACCGCCCAAACCAACGCATCAAACAACCAAACCCTCATTCTCCAATCGTCCTTGAACCTTCTCTTTCCTATACCCCATACTTGGCCCATTACTTTACTCGCACTTTCGATTCTTTTCCTCACCTGCAAATCGTTTCCCCCTCCTGACTCAAACCAAAAACCTAGGTAACAGAACTCCTCCACAATTTCCACTGTTTGTCCGTTCATCTTCCAAACGTAACCTATTTTGGTCTTTTTATTTCTGAAGCACATCACCTTGGTCTTCCCTACGTTCACCGTCAGTTCTTTTGTTCCCACGTACTCTTCGAAAATTCTTATCATTAGGTTCATCCCCTTCTCATCGTCTGCTATTAGAACTACGTCGTCCGCGTATGCTAGGGAGTATAGTTTGCTATTACCCAGGATCGTCCCCCCTTTCCCTTTCTCCTTTAGCTTCTCCTCTAGGTCTGCCAGCAGCAAATTAAAAAGTAGTGGACTCAACGGGCACCCTTGCCTTAGACCTCTTCCTGTCCAGAAAACCTCCCCTTTTTCTCCGCGTATCTTCACCCTAATCCTGGTTTCAGTAAAAATTTCCTTTATTCTCTCCACCAGCCCTTCTTCTATTCCCCTCTCTTTCATTGCCTGCCATAGCACTTTTCTATTCACTGAGTCAAAAGCTGCTTTGAAATCTACAAACGAAGCAACTAATTTCCCTCTTTTTCTCCCTACGTTTCTGTTAACCAAGTAGTTGAGTACGTAAATGTTGTCTATTGTCCCCATCCCTTTTCTAAATCCCGTCTGGTTGTGTGGGATACTTTGCTTCTCTTCTATCTGGTTCTCTAACCTTTTTCTTAGAATTAATTTGGATTTTATTGATTTTATTGATGTGGCTTATTTTATTGATTTTGTTGATAATGAATCACTTTTAATTATTTTAGTGATTTCATTCAATTCTTTGCTTTTCTCGATTTATTCGATTTATTGATATTATTGGTGCTGTTCATTTACTTTATTTCATTGATAATAATTTGATTTTATGGTTTTTAGTAATTTCATTCAATTTATTGATTTTTTTATTCATTTGATTGTATTTTTTAATAAAATGAAGAAAATCGGTATAAATATTCGATTCTTTTATTTTTAAAAAAGAATCAAATGACTCAATAAAATCAATAAATTGAATGAGATTACCCAAAATCGATAACATCGATTTATTATCAACAAAATCAGAAAGAAAACACATCAATGAAATCTACATTCTACTGATTTTAGTGATTTTATTCCATTCATTGATTTTATTGTTTTGATTGATTTATTGCATTTTATTGATTCTATGATTTTATTAATTTGATTGATTTGATTGATTATATTCAATTTATCGATTTTTTTATTGCAAATATTCGACTTTGTTGTTAAAAAATACAATCAAATGACTGAATGAAGTCAATAAATTGAATAAAATACTACAATCAAATTATTATCAATAAAATCAAAATTGCACTGATTTGAGTGATTTCATTCATTTTATTGTTTTCATTGATTTATTTTATTTTATTGATTCTATTGAATTTGTTTATTTGATCAATCGAACAATCAAAGAACAACATCAATCAAATCAATCAAATAAAATTTATATCGGTTTCACTGATTTCATTTATTTGATTCATTTTATCCGTTTCATTCATTTTATTAATTTTATTGATTTTATTCATGTTCTTCATTTTATTGATAATTTATTGGGGGATAAAGGGCATTTTTCAGCACCTAGCCTTGAACCTAGACCATTACCCCGCCGCTCATTTCCTGTCTTGATCGCAATCGTATCCTCATGTACCCCTCTCGATTTTTTTACCCACAAACAGAAGCAGCAGCTTCTGTTACTGCTTTGACGCACCGTTCTACACTTTGACTGTGGCGTGGAAAGCGGAGAGCTTCATTCACAAGTAGATGCCTTCGATGATTAACGAAAGATCATCATCAGAAATATGAGCAAGAAATGGTGGAGCTGTGAATGAGTTGAAGTTTTGTTTCTTCCAATCTACCATGTAGCAATATTCGGTTGCGTTAAAGTTTAATTTTTGTATTTGAAAAGTTCGAAATGGAAGTTGACTAATCTTTTCTTTTCGGGGTCTTCCTCTTTTTCTTGATACTTTTTTTTTATCCTACTGTTGGTTTGGTTCTTTAATTACGAGCTGTTTCTTTTTCTCATCGTCTCTTGCTTTCAGTATAATTTGCAATCCCTTTTCTCTCACGGATAGCGTATCATCACAAATCATAGACAGTAAAATCGTTTCAGGGTGTGCACACAAACTATTTCTTTCAATGATTTCGTGTACTTTGTAGCATCCTTGAGTGATCCGGAAGGTATTTTGAACGGACGTTCATTTCCAAAACGTGTTTTGCAGCAAACTGATTTGTCGGTTTACTTTTGATTAGAAAGCAGGACGGTGCGTAAACTCTAAGAATGAATGTCACCAATAATACCATGTTTTCTAATGAATCTTCTTTGGAAACGTACAGTCGTAGATCACGATTACCAGTTGTTAACCAACGTGCATGATTCAGTGTACCAGGATTAAGAGCTGCGAGATCAGGTGGACAGTATCCAGAACCAATTGCATGGCACACTGAATCATGCACGTTGGTTAACAACTGCTATTCGTGATCTACGACTGTACGTTTTCACAGAAAATCCATAAGAAAACCTGGTATTTTTTGTGACTTTCATTCTTAGAGTTTACGCACCGTCCTGGTTTCTAATCAAAAGTAAACCGACAAAACCGTTTGCTGCAAAACACGTTTGGGAAATGAACGTCCGTTCAAAATACCTTCCGGATCACTCAAGGATGCTGATATACAAAGTCATTGAAAGAAATAGTTCCTTTTCACACCCTGAAACGATTTGACTGGCTGTGATTTGTGATTATACGCTATCCGCGAAAGAAAAGAGATGACAAATTATACTGAATGCAAGAGACGATGAGAAAAAGAAACAACTCGTAATTCAAGAAGCAAACCAATAGCAGGATAAGAAAAGAGTGTCTAGAAAAAGAGGAAGACCCCGAAAAGAAAAGATCAGTCTACTTCCTTTTCGAACTATTCAAAAACCAAAATTAAAATTTAACTCAACACAGGGTTCACAGCGCAAAAGGAGCTCAAAAAAGGGGAAAAATTAAACATTCATTTTCACATGTCGAAAAGAAAAAACAATTTTTTTATAACAAATGTGACATTTAAAAAAAATTTCAATGATTTTTCAATGATTTCTGCCATTAATGAATTTATTTTTAAAAATTGGATACTTGCAATGTAAATTTAAAACTACTCTCTTCAGTAGAGCGAAGTGAAAATACTAAAATTAGTCGAATCGTTATTTGTGGGTCGACATCCAAAATAAGTGAAGAAACAAATTTTTTCATCATACCTCAATCGAAAATTCGACTTTCGACGCCTGTGAAGCGGGTCGAAAATCGAATTTTCTTCCCTAGGGTTGAAAATTCGATTGTCGACCCGCTCCACAGTCATCTCAAGTCGACTTTTTGATTATCGATATGATGAAAAATTGTATGCATGACTCGGGCTGAGGCAACGATTTCACTCGTGTGATATCAGCCCTCGCTTCGCTCGGGCAGCTAACTTCACGCTCGTGAAATCGTTGCCTTTCGACCCTCGTCACGCGATATACTATTTAATCGATAAACATCTTCAGTTGTCTTTTTGGAATTTACAATTAAAAATTGTAATAATTCGAAAATAAAATTTGCCTTATTTAAATTTTTTTTAAATGTACTAAAACATGTTTTTTGGATTGATTCGAATCTGAAATTTCTTTAGCTTGAACCAAATAAACATGTTATTATTTTTTATTCATGAGAAACATTTTTTTCATGGTGTTTATAACGTTCCAAAATCGCAAAAAAAAGATAGGAAATCCCAAAAATCCTAACTCACGACAAAATTTTTTTCCGAAAAACCAAAATAAAAATAAGATAAGTTTTGAACAAAATAGTTCAATCGTTGAATTAAGAACATCAGTTTTTAACCAAAAATGAAATAGTTACATTTTCGTTTCGAAAAATTAATTTTCAATTGAAAAAACTGAATTTTCGCCTAAATTGTTGAATGTTGAAGCCTGAAAGAAGAATTTTCTACAATGCAGTTGATTTTTCAACACAAAAATATGAATTTTCAATTAAAAATTTAATTTTCAACCAAAAATTAAAATTTTTAGCAAAAAATAATTTTCCATCAAAAATTGCAATTTTCAGTTAAAAAAAAAAAAATTTTTTAATAAAGTAGTTTGATTTTCAACCAAAAAGACAGCTTTTCAACAAAAGAAATATATTTTCAACCAAATAGTTAATTTTTTAACCAACTTTCTGCCAAAAAATATAACTTTTGAACAAAATTTGAACTTGCAACCAAATAGTTGAATTCCCGAATAAAAAAATCAATTTCCAAACACAAATGGAATAGTTCAAATGTGAGTTGAATTTATTTTTAATGATCTGCACTTGAAACGTGTACCTTATTTATTCATAAATAATTTATTTAAGTGCTATAATTGCTTTGATTATGATTCGATAATGGGTGAAATTTCAAATATCGTATATTTGAAGAGAAAAGGGAAAAAAGGGGAAGTTTTTTTCAGAATAGGGGAAAAAGGGAGAATTTCAAGAAAAAAGGGGAAACTAAGAAAAAAAGGGGAAGACTGTGCACCCTGTCAACAGAATATTACGATATGGGAAATTGGAAGAAACAAAACTTCAACACATTCACAGCTCCACCATTTCTTGCTCATATTTCTGATGATGATCTTAGATCTTTCGTTAATCATCGAAGGCATCTCCTTATGAATGAAGTTCTCCGCTTCCCACGCCACAGTCAAAGTGTAGAACGGTGCGTCAAAGCAGTAACAGAAGCTGCTGTTTCTGTTTGTGGATACAAAAATCGAGATGGATCCATAGGGGCACGGCTGGGATCAAGAAATGCGGGTGGTTAGGACGGGCTGCAGTGGGACTCAGTATGCAACCACGTCCTCATCGTGAGTCCTGGGATGTTCTCTATATAATTGGAACAAGCAGAGTTGCATCTCAGCATATAAACTGACAGTAAACAAAAATTTATCTGTTTGAGGTTGCAGAATTTACTTTGATATTGCATTTTCCACTTTTTAAATCGTTATTTCGATTTTTCCTGAAAATGACTGATCGTACGTAAAAATAAGTGAGACAAAAAAAGATGTATTTCACCGAGATCTAAAAACTTTTTTCCTAACATTTTTCAATCAAATCAATACTTTCAGAGAAAAATGAGAGAAACCAATTTTTTTGTACATTTTTCGCGTGGGGCAGGCCTTAACATTATTCAATTTTGAAAAGTTTTTTTTTCAGGAAATTGTTACACAAAAATACAACTTTTTCCGTTGGTCCCAAATTGAAATTCCAATTTTTTGTTTTTTTTAACCCACCCTAATACCCAATGACACTTGCGCACGGGCGCCAATGCGTTCAAAGCGATTTTTTTCTACAAATGAAAAACTAAATTTTACTTTTTAATCATTACAGAAGGTCAATTATTTATTTTTTCAAACAATACTTATGATCAATATAAAGTGCCTGCATACCCCTATCGAAAGTATGCGGTGTACACATTTCTTTCTTGCAATTACAATAGTTACAAGTTTCCGAAAGTGACGATATCTACGAAAACCCCAAGATTGTCATCCGGGCTTCGCTAAATATGTATCTAAATTAAAAATTTGTTCCTCATAATCTGCTAACAGCACAATACTTTGACCAAGTTTGACTTATTGATCAAATTTGATTTTTTAATGGGTACACGTGACAAATAATGCCCTGTATATTAATACATATTTCTTTGTCATTTATATAATAATACTAACCTTATTATCAATCGATCAACATTATTTTCAATCAAAAAACTACACATTTAATTTTTGATTGTTCATTGTATCAATATAACCTACCTTGTCTGATGACATTGTTCATAAATATTTTATTTCAACACGGCTCAAGATTGCCAACTTCAGCACTGGCATCACATTATATTTTTACATTGTTTAAAAAAATTCATACTTTTGCAAGCATTAGGGGATAAGTTTTATATTAAAATCATTAGAACTTGACATGAATTGACATATTCTTCCCCATATTGTTTACTGCATGATCCAACCCACTCATGGTCTAGCCAAAGAACGTCCCATTTTCGTCCAAATCGCGCATACCAGCTCCGCGGCCATGTTGTTTCCATTCATCTCAGCCTCTAGCTGTACATTTATTCAATATGGCAGCGTAGCTGGTAGCCTTGCTGATTGGCTGCAAATTTTTTTACTTGCGCGTGGCTAGACCTGGTGTGAATTGGATCATGGTTTACTGTCTGTGAAGCCAGAGATGAGCTAGACCGCGACTTTTCCAACTGCGCAAGCGTCGCGTTGGAAGGAGAAAGTCACGCCATTGGCCGTAATACGCGCGCTTATTTTAAATGCTCCAAATTCATTTTTATTTTTAAGTCGAGATATTATAATAATTTATGTTAATATGGTTCATATATGATACTGCAATAACTATAAGATTCATGATAATACAGTATTTTATTATTGTCACTATGAGAAATGTAATTTAATGAAATGTCCGATTAAAATATCAAAGTTTGTCTAAAAATCGTAAATGAACTGTCCTGAAGTTCAAATTTTTTAAATTTGATAAATCAATCTTGTGGTTTGCAATTCAACTATTCCAGTTGAAGATTGATAATTTGAGTTAAAAATTCATCGCATTGTTTGAATATGTGAAGATTTTTTTTTTGTTTTTTTTTTTTTTTGTTAAAAATTTGCTTTAAACTTAAAATGTATTCATTCCAATTCAATATTCCATCATTTTATTTGAAAATTTATCTCTTTCTTTTAACACTAATTTTTTGAATTGAAAATTTAACCATTCAATTTTTTGTTGAAAAATGATCTTTTTAAATTGAAAATTAATCTATTATGGTGGAAATTTTTACTTGAAAAGTTAGGAATCTGAAGCAATTTGAATTTAATTTAATATAGTACTGTATACATATTCCGAGTGAAATGTTAAAAAAATGTGTAATACTTGAATAGATCCGTACCATGTACAATTATACTTGGAAAAACCTGTTATCGAATCTTTTATTTGATAGAGTATTCATAGAGAGAAAAACGTTATTAGAAACAATGTGATAAAAAACATTTTGGAGGTCTCATATGAAATTTTTAAGTTAATAGAATCTTGTAAAGATTTGCATTATAAGTCATAGTATAGTATAAGAGTCGTGCATTAATAGTTATTTGTGATACAAGTGCGTAAAATAGGTGATTATGTGCAAGTGTGAAATTTGCAGCATAAGCCGGAGGCTCGAAGCATGAGTCGGTGGTTAGCGCACGAGCGAAGCGAGTGCGAAAACGTAGACGAGTGCTTCGAACCGCAGGCGAATGATGCAATCATACGAGTTATCAATCACCTATGCGCACGTGTATCACACGCTATTTTTTGCAACGCCCGTCCGAAAAAGTTGTCAGGAGGTAGTAACGAAAAAAGTAGTAAAAAAATTTTGTGAACAAAAAAATTTGTGAAAAAAAATGTTCAAAAAAAAAAATTATTATATCAATCTTAAGTTTGTCTACTATTAATTGAAAAATTAAAAGAAACTTTGTTTTAATCCTTTTTTTTTAAATCTCCAACACATATCATAATTTTTAGTATTGAGATTGAATCAACCAATAGAAGTTGAGAGTTTTCTTCCGTTTTGTTGCCTACAGTGGCTACATGTGTGTCGAGTTTCGCGGGGAATCGGCAGTTTCGACGTTAGAAGATTTGGAGAATTGTGCTTGTACAATTGCGTCTTTTGTTTATTCCACGCTTAATCTTTATAATTTACCTTAATTTTTACCATTTTGACTATAATAATGATCTTAGACGCGTGTGAAAATTGTGTTAATGTCTCTCGCTAAAATTGTGAGAAGTTGGCCTAACTTCTATCACGAGAATGATATAAATTGTCAGCCGCAATTTTTTGGTGGTTAGAAAACATGGATTTTAACGATTTTCCAACAACGCAAGTTTGCGAGAAAAATGACGATTTTGAAGGAATTGTACATGATTGTACAGAGAAACTGACATCGCCCGAAAGATGTATGTTTTTGATTATTCTGAGACTTGTTTATTGCTTTAAATATTTTTTTAGTACTTTAATTTTAATTCCTGACTTTTTTAATACGACTTATTTGTATCATATTATCATTTAGATCGGAGGTATCTTTCGGTATCGATAGTCGACACAATATGGGAAAACAGGCTAATATTCATGTAGTTAATAAGAATCTGTATGGCCAAGATGGAAATAGAACTCCTGTTCCTTTTGGTGCCCTGGATAAAAGAATGGTAATTGTCAAAAAATAATTTGTTTGCACTAAAAAACTCTAAAGTTTCACCATTTTTTCTGACGTATTTTGTATATTGTTTGTTGTAAAATTGTAAAGATTTTGCTGAAATACTGTGAAATTATTTACAAAAATCAACTATGTTTTACCCGATCGTTCAGTGTAATTTTACATTAAGAATGACTGTTATTTTATGTCCAATTATACAGAGTGGAATTTCATATATTTTCCTTGTGAAATGCCCACAAAATCTGTGAAATTTCAGTTTCTTTTTCCAAGACGGAACGGAAATTTGCTGACATTTTGTGGAACTTTTTATTATTTAAAATATTTTCTAGGGTACATCATCAAATTCGAGTAGCTGTCAAACGTGCGGCAAATCACTGAATGAATGCATAGGACATTTTGGATATATAGACCTAGAATTGCCAATATTCCACATTGGTTACTTCAGGTCAATCATCGGCATTCTACAGTCCATTTGCAAAGTGAAATCTCGTGTTCTTCGATTTAATTTAACCTAAATTTACGATTAAAACTTCAGTTATATCTTCCTAATGTTTCCAGAAATGCGCCTCCGTCTTGTTAACAAAATATCTCAGAATGTCTTACTTACCCCGCGTATTGAATCCCAATTTAGATTACTTAAGTCGAAAAGCTATACGAAAACAAATTCTCGAAAAAGCCAAGAAAACTTCAATTTGTCCCCACTGTGGAGAACAAAACGGGACTGCCAAAAAGGCAGACTTGCTTAAAATTGTACACGAAAAATGCAAGGGCAAAAAAGCACTGATGTAGTTTTGCAAGGAAAATTGTCCGAGTACAGAAACGTAAGACTATAATATGAAATATAATTATATTTTATAAAAGAGAGTCCAGTCGAATGTACCTGAAAGTCAGCATCGTTGTTAAGTAACTGAGCTTCGAGTCAGAATTTTATATGGAAAAAGTAATGTCAATTTAAAATCGTTCAATGTTGACGGCTTCAATTTTAAAAATAGAACTGTCAAGTCTCTATTATGTATGAATCTTCAATTTCGAAACGTTAGGAATTTTATAAATTTACTTTTATATCTCTTATTTGAAGCTCGCCAGCAAGTCAATTTTTTTACTCCGATCAACTTTTTCTTAAATAACTTTACTCACTTTCAAGAAAACAATTTATTCCATTTCCTGTTGATGCAAATAATTTAGTATCTCAAGGTTTACAAAATAACGGTTATAACTAATATTTGTATTTTAATGCCTTTAAGAATGAACAATTTTAAATTGACAACTTTCATGCAATATTGTGCCTAAAATATTTAATACATGAAGCTCATCACAATTGAGGCTATGGATCAAATAAGTGGACATAGATTCTTTTGGCTCGAGCGCAATGCCATCTCGCCCTTTTAAAAAATTCGTCTCAATTAATCAGAATCTCAATTATATTGTTTGAAATTCAAGTTAGAACAGAGCACCATTTTCAGTTTATACCTTTTGATATTTCAAACATTCAATTTTCCGCTCTTACTGAATGCTTCAAATGTGAAGGATTTTTTCGACATTATAATAACCACAATGCTATTATTACTTATAATTATTAAGTGTTTTTATATAACTTTCATAAGAACGGGCACAATATATGTGACACTTGTATAAAAAAAATAGGTAAACACATAATCCTGTTGATTGCTCAATAAAAATAAATATTGTATCGAAATTTAATTAATTTGTTCTCACTGACCTTTTAATTTACTACATAGAGATAAGAACAAATTTTGCAAAACCTTCCAAGAACATTTTTAGGAAATATTCCCTGAATAATGATGCACAATCTTCGAGGCACATTCCCAGAAAATGTTCCCTCAATATTGTTCATCAAGCTTTCAGCAACTTTCCCAGGCAATATTCGAAGCACATTGCCACAAAATATTCCCTCAATATTGTTTATCAAGCTTTCAACAACTTTCCCAGGCAATATTCCCTCAATCTTGCTTCGCAATATTGCCGCATGGCGGACATTTTCTTATTTGCTGGAAGATTGCCTGAACCTTGCGATGCAAGCTTCCGAACCTTGCATCGCAAGGTTGAGGCAAGTTTGTCGCAAACTGTTGTGCTATCTGGGTACTATAACCTATAATTCAAATATTTACAAGATTCAATTAACTCTATGAATACTCTATCAAATAAAAGATTCGATAACAGGTTATTTCCAAGTATAATTTGTACAGGGTACGGATCCATTCAAATATTATGCATTTTTTTAAACATTTGACTCGAAATATGTATACAGTACTATATTAAATTAAATTTAAATTGCCTCAGATTCCTAACTTTTCAAGTAAAAATTTCTACCATAATAGATGAATTTTCAATTCAAAAAAATCCTTTTTCAACCAAAAATTGAATGGTTAAATTGTCAGTTCAAAAAATTAGTGTTCAACGAAACAGATAAATTTTCAAATAAAATGATGTAATATTGAATTGGAATAAATAAATTTCAAGTTTAAAGCAAATTTTTTACAAAAAAAAAAACGAATTAAAAAGAATATTCAAATAATGCGATGAATTTTTAACACAAATTATTAATCAATATTAAGCAATAGTTGAATTTCAAACCACAAAGATTAATTTTCAACTAAAATGATGAATCTCTAATTAGAATAATCGAAGTATCAACCAAGATTGATTTTTTCAAATTTAAAAAATTTGAACTTCAGGGCAGTTCATTTACGATTTTTAGACAAACTTTGATATTTTAATCGGGCATTAAGTAAATTAACTTTTTCCATCGTAATAATAATAAAATACTGTATTACCATGAATCTTATAGTTATTGCAGTAACATATATAAACCATATCAACATGAATTATTATAGTTTCTCGATTTGAAAATAAAAATTAATTTGAAGCATTTAAAATAAGCGCGCGTTTTACGGCCAATGACGTGGCTTTCCCCTTCCAACGCTACGCTTGCGCAGTTGAAAAAGTCGCGGTCCATTAGCATCACCGGTCTTGAGCACGAAGGAATAGTAAGGAGTAGTATTAGAGATGGGGAGTGACCGTCAGATGACCGATTTCCGGCGTAGAGGGAAGATAGGTATAGAGGCGACAATGCAATGGGCAGCTTGAAGCACGCTAAGGGGAGCGTGACGGCAGGGGAAGGCTTAGTTAGGGAACCAGCAACGCGGAGGCGCTAGTGCCACGAACCAGTGCTTTTACGCTTTAAGTGTGTGAGTGGGGTAGGTTAAGAGAGTGTGCCGTGTACATGAGTCGAACTGCAAAAAATTTAGAACCCTTATACCTGGACTGGTCTCTCCGAACTATATTCTGGTTATTAACTTTCTTCCAATATTTTCGTGAATGGAAATATCCACCGATACGTTTTTCATTTGAAACTTTGTATTTTGATATTTCAAGTTGAAATTGAAAAAACGAACTTTTTTTTTAAAACGAACCCATTAAAAATTATTTGATTCGCCCAGACGAATAATTCTTTTTTTAGAATGATTAATTAAAATAGTCATTATTATTACAATATGTGAGCATTTATTGAATATTATTTGCTTTTAAATTGTCATCATCACCAACACATGAACTTATTAATAAATACACAAATAAAAATGTACAAGTAATATCCTTCGCATACAATAATTGTTTTCTCAGAATTATAATAAAATGTATGGGCATTTTTTACATTATTTGATTTCGTACTTATACATTCGCTACTCTCATACTTATCTTTCTGCAGTCTTGGAAAAAATCAGAATAATGTAGGTAAAACTTTTTTTTTAAACTTATAAATAAAAAAACATTTTATCATTATCGTAGGTACAGTTGAGGTCTCGACTCCAATAACTCACCCGACTCTCGTACTATTTTCAAAGTAAATATTTCAGTCAACTTTTGATTAATTTATCTGAAATATTCCAGGTATTTTCTTTGAACTATATAGAAAAACTTTCTTGCTGGAGGTTGTTTTTAGTATGAAGTGGCCTCGATACTTTTTGTCTCCGAAAGTAGGAAAATGTGGTTACCGACCGGCCTTAATTTTCAATTGGATATTATTAAACAAAAGGTCATTTTCAACTTTTTATTATTTTGCAGGCATTCGCTGAGTATACTTTGTATGTGTACTCAATTTCAAACAGTTTCAATAAAATTTGTACGAGTTGTGATGATTTATGTTGTAATCACTTATTGAATATTATGAAAAAAAAATTTCTCTTCAGTCTTTAATTTGTATTCTTAAAACTAATTTTAGGACATAAGAATTCAAAATATGCCTTGTCAAAATATAGAAGCCTATATCTAAAAAATTAATTTTGTGAATTTGAAAATTCCCATTCCTTGAGACCCGGGGTGACGCTTTTAGCGTTTTCGAGCGTTCAAGTGCAGAAATTGTTTCATTCAAACACTTTACAAAAATCAAAATTGCGATTCTCGCACAACATTCAAAAACATTAAAAGTATAACAATAACAAAATCCTATAATATTAAATAACGAACTAATAAACAAGAAATACATTTCTTCTCTTACTTCTCCAGTAAAATATGATACACAATATACTTGAGGGTTTCAACTTTTAAAATTATTTGTATAATTTGGACTTATTTATTCGACAAGATTGATATTTATTAACCTACACGTGGAAAGAAGAATATTCTCCAACAGTGCGGGCTCTTGCAATTCTAACATTGTTAATGTAAGGGGAAAAATTAGACGTATAATGCCCAATTACAGGAATTTTCCGATTAATAATGATTGTGAAGTAATTAATTTCTTCACGTAATTTATACACGGCTCCTGACTAGAAGAATAGATATTTTTACCAAAACAAAAAAAATCATATTTCCTATACTTTTAACAATAGGGTAACAAAAGTTTCAATTGTTATCTAAAAAATGTTTGCTTTGTCCAAATCTTTTATTTAAAAAAAGTTCAGAACTGAAAAAGGAGAGAATATTCTTATTTCTTAAGACTACAAGATATAACGATCTGCTTTATAAATATTTGACTGTTTCCAAAAATAATATATGAAGATGGTAAAAAATTGACATACTTCAGACCAAAAGTAGATTTAGATGTTAAAAATCCTTTCTTTCTGCCAACGTTTCGAAAAAATGAGTCGTTTTCCTCTTCAGGGCGTAGATTAAATTTCAAAGTTTGTCAATTCATGTTAGTATTATTATAAAATCCTCTTCCTCATCTTACCACTTGTGGAGCTTGATTTTTCCATGAATTTTTGTTTAATTCTTTTAAAAACTTAAATTTGTTTAAAAAACTTATAAATTTATACTTTTTAAAATTTTAATAATTTATTTGACTTATTTGAGAGTCAAGATTTAACGTGAACTATGTGTGGATTATGCCAAGGGCAAGAGCGCAATATTTGTGTGTGAAAGGAGAGAAAGGAAGTCAGGAACTTATAGCGAGGATGAGGTGTGGTTGTATGGAGGGTTTCAATAGGTTTTGGCTCTCTCGAGAGAAGAGGATGTGTGAACTGTGCGGAAAGGGGGATGCAAGAGTGGAGCACTGGCTGGAGGAGTGCGGGGAGGTGGAAAGAAGTGAGATAAGCATGGAGGCATTGTTGCATGAAAAGGGGGAAAAAAGGGCAGTAGCATGGGTGAAGGGAGTGGTGGGTAAGATGGAGATGAAGAGAAGGAAGGAGGAAGAGGAGTGGAGAAGGAAAGATTGTAAATAGGAGAGGAAGTAGATATAAGTAAGATGTAAATATTGTAAATAGTAGATAAGTAATAGGTATTAGCTGCGAAAACAGAGGTTGGCAAGCGAGGCAATGCGAAAAAGTAGGGACATGCGAGCAAGGCGAGGCGAAGCGAGGAAGGCAAGGCGATACGAGCGTGCGGCTTAGAGATAAGAAATGGATGGATGTTAGTTCTTAAGGGTTAGTTTTAAGGAAATTCTGTAAAAAATGGATGTGTAAGCAAGTCAATTTTTTAAGGCCAGCAGGCTGAAAAATAAACGTTTATCTATCTATCTAAGTAAAGTTGGATTAACCCGATTCGGTTATCGTGGGTCGTTTCAGACCTAAGGCATTTTTCTTTTGTCTCATTACTCAGAATCCGTGTATCCCAATAATACCTATCCCCACCCTAAAAAAACTTTCGGACTAGAGGACCCTTTTTGCTGAATCGCGTTTTCCAAGCGACAGTCTCGCCTTCGCAGTGAGCAGATGAAGTTCGCGTTAGATCTGAAACGACCCACGATAACTTTAACTTCAGTGCAAACTCGTTTTAAGCGTTAATGTAAGTTGCTGAATTTTTATGAAGTTTATGAGTATTGTCGGAAGATTCTTCTTTTTTTGAGTCATATATTGATTTTTCATCCCTTATAGCGCGGTGCAGGGTACATCGACTGAATTCTCAAGAATTCTTCGTCCACGTACGGAACGAGTCAACGAGTAATTGTAAGATGATGAAATTCAAGGCGTGAACATATTGTGTTTTTTTCATCATGGATATGTTTAATTTCATACAAAAATAAAATTTGTATACTTCGAGATATGTGGGCGTCTACATGAAAAGTGTCCTCATGGCTGGTTCTAGTTTAGAAGATATTCGTGTTTTTCTAAGTTGAGGTCAAAATGATCATTTTTGAGTTTGAGTCAACTTAGGAGGTTTATTTAGGGCCTAAAGTGCGGGGGGAATTTATCTGATATCATACGTAACTCCATACTGACCATAAAGACCCTTTTCGTGCAGATCCGCACATATAACGAGGTATTTCTTGAAACTTCAAATTTCCTCTTTCGGAAAAAGCGCTAATTGACACCACAAACTTAAGCATTTCTTTTGTACTCAACGAGTTTGTGATTTTTTCTGTAAAAGTCTGCTCTTTGAACTTTACAATGCTATTTGAAAAATTCGAATATCTCAATTCGTTCAAAAGTTATGCATTTTTTAGTAAATGTCTGCATTTTTGGAAGTTGGGTGTGTTTATCACTAAAAATAAAGTATTTGTAGGAATTTTATTGCAATCTTTATAATGTGTCCTTGAAGGAGAAGTGTTCAAGAGTGAACAGGAAATTTACCAGATATTTTTATTGATAATTGAGCGTTTTAAAATGCCTTGGGTCTGAAACGACCCACGATAACCTGAGAAGGTGCCAAAAAACGCGATAACCTGATCGGGTTAAAAATAGCACTGTAAAAGTATAAGGAATTTATTTTTGTGAAAGTATATTTTAAAAATTTCAATTTGAAACCTCCTAATCACCAAGAAATTTTATGAACTCTCTTCTGTAGTGGAGAAAGACTTGCAATTCCAATAATTTTTCAGAACCAAGAAGTTTCAATTTGCTTATTTTTAATTAATATATATCCTCCTTACAAAATTGTATATCTACATTTTTCAATACTGTATTTTTCCAATTGAAAAAATCTAATGATCTAGAAAAGAGGCGTTTACTGACTCAGAATTAAATAAGTATAAAATGCTAGCATAGGAAAATTGTCAATGATTATTTGCATTTATTTCGTCTTCCTGAGATAATTAATCCACTATGATATACATTTGAAAATTCATTTTTAAAGAAATGCATATTTGGCAAATATTCAAAATCGACGAGATTATTAGCAGCAGTTCTTGGTTACGGTGAAAAACTGGCAAGTAACAATTTCTTTCACTTGTCATGCTAAGCCCATGCTAAGCCTATCTTCGCTCTACGTTTGTAGAGGCAAAGAGGGGTAGAGGGAACGGTTGCGTGGCTGGTTCGCGATACTAGCGCCCTCGCATCGCTGCTTCCCTAACTAAGCCTACTCCCGACGTCTCATTCCCCGCGCCCATCTTCTAAGCTTGTGGGCATTGTCGCCTCTATACCTTTCTTCTCTCTACGTTTCCGGTAATCTGACTATCACCTGACCGGACAAGTGGAAAAAGTGGAAATCATGTTATTACGCGAAAAATTGAATTAATATCTGAGATATGAAGTAAGGAAACCTTTTTATTAGTGGAACGAAATTTGTTTTATCAAAAAAAGTGAAAAAAGAGGAATATAATATGTAAAAAGTGATCGTATTTCGTTACTGTCGACGAACATAACCTATGAAATATGAATAGTTTTCCATTCTTGAAAACTAAGAATAAGTGCATTTTTTTAAGACGCCAAAACGTGGATTTTGTGAGTTTTGTGATTCAATAAATGGTATAAAATTCAGTTGATAGTTTACTGTGGAACGAGAACCTAACCTGTATGTGTGTGTTTAAAAGTTGGCTGGTGCTATACCTGCGCTAACGTTCTATATCATTTATCGTATAATTTTATTTTTTATAATTGACCGTATACTTACATTATCAAAATTAAATGCATGGTTACTTAAAATAACTGCAATTTGACAAATTTGCATTTGGAATTTAAACGTTTAACCACTTGTCATTTCGAATTTAAATTGTTCAAAATTGAATGATTTAAATTCAAAATTGTTTGTAGCTAAATAATTATAAAATACAAAATGTTCAAATGGAAATTATACCATGTTAACAAATTAGAAAAGCATTTGGTTTTCATTTGAATAATTCAAAATCGTATAAATTTGGATTTAGAATTGAAACGCTTATCAACACTTTATCGTTTCAAATCTATATTTTCAAAATTACACATTTTTCAAATTAAATCCTTCATTTCTCAATAATTGTATAACAGAAAAGGTTAAAATTGGAATAATTTCAGCTTAAAAAAATTCAAAACTATTTGAGTTTAATTTAAATATCGTTTAAAATTGTACCTACGAATTATGATTTAGAATCTAAACGTTCAACATTTTGTCGTTTCAAATTTAAATTATTTATTATCGTACAATTTCGAGTCAAAATTCTGTATACATAAATAATTGTAAAATAGGAAAGGTCAACATTAGAATAATTTCATGATAACAAAATAAAAAATTATTTGCATTTCACTTAAAGAATTCAAAAATACTTGATCGACTATAAGTTTACAACACTGGAAATCGCAGTCTCTTCTTTACAATTGAGATACATTTTTCAAAATAAAAAAATTTCAAAAGAAAAACCTTATAATTACAGCAATGTTAAATTGAAAACGGTTAAAGAATAATTTCAATGAAACTTCATAAATGAGAAAATTTCGAATTAATCAAGCATTGTTTAAAATTCAGGGCTTAATCATTATATTTGAATAGCTCAAGCTTTTAAATCTTTAGATTTGAATTTGTAGTAGTGAAAGTGTTTTTTGAGAGTTTCGAAATAAAGTATTAAATTTGTTTTTGTTATTGTATAATTGTCAATATTTTTCATTTAGAAATTTAGACGCTTATAGTTATGAAAGAGTTGTTAACGGAAATGTTTAGGTCTATCTTGCTAAACATTTCACGTTTATGAAAAATCAACATTAAAACGCTTTTAAATTCGAAACCATTAGAGTGAAATATTAAAAATTTAAAGAAAATGTTCAAGTTTGAAAGTGCAAAAATTTCACGCTATTTTCAACCTATAAGCTTCAAATTTTCAGCCTGATAAATTTGGCTCTTAAGTTGAAAATAAACACTGTAATTTTAACTGTACTATTGAAAAACTTTAACAATTTTTTTTTTATCTTTTAGCCAAAAAAGATGAATATTCAACCAAAAAGGATGACTTTTGAATAAAGTTGTCGAATTTTTAACAAAAGAATTACATTTTATAACAAAATATGAATTGGCAACCAATAAGATTAATTTTATGCTAAAATTAATTTTAAAACAAAGAAGAAACTAATGTTCAATCAAAGAGGTGAATTTTCAACTAAAGTGATGAATATTCAAATAAAAAAATGAATTTCCAACAAAGTAGCTAGCGTTTCAACCGCGTACTCGAATTTTCAAGCAATAAAAAAGATGAATTCTCAACAACAAATATAATAGTTGAATTTCAGTTAAAAACGATAAATCTTCAGACAAAAATGTCATAGTTAAATTTTCAGATAAGAAAGTTCATTTTGTACTCAAAGAGCTGAATTTTCAACAAAATTGCTATACACTGAATGTTCAGTTATCTCTATTTTGTTAAAAATGAGCAATAAAAATTTGTTCAGTTTCCTGAGAACTTCAAAACTGAAAAAAACTTGAAAAATAAAATCGTTATACTACAATCAAAACTAAAATATCGTTTTGACAGCAATCTAGTAAACTTCTTTTTATGAGTAATAGTGACAAGTTATCTTTCTGTTATTTCTTTCTACAGTTTTCTCTGTCAATAATAATGGAGAAAACATATACAGTGTTTATGGAAATATTAAATAACTTTCATTTAGTTAGATTAATATTTTCCTGAAAGAAACGAATCATATTTGCCATAAACTTGTGTGCTTGTGTGGCTCAATTCCGAATAATTTTTGTAGGTTATGTTTCACTAAAATCACGTAAATCGAAGAAATTGTCCGTCTGACGAGATTAACAGTCTGATATTACATAAAAAATAATTCCGTTTTTGTTTTCATCTTCATTATTTGGTAAAAAATATTCCAATAACTATTTATAAGATGATTACCACTATTTCCAAAATGTCCGGTCAGACAGTCAGGTGACGGGAAATCGGTCAGATGACCAAGGCGGTCGGTGTCATTTGACGTCACTCCCTATCTCTAAGTAGTATCCCTGTACGTGGGGAGTGGGACGAGCGGCGTCCAAGAATTCGTTAACGCTTGCCACGAATGAAAACTCGTATGCTGCCCCATGCACATGCGCACTGGCGGTTGCCATGCCAACGATGACAACACGTGTTTGAAGTTTCAAACTTGTGTTTTAAACATAATAACCTACAATATTTTGTTCACTGAAATTAACTTTATCCCTTACTTACGGAACCCAACAATGATTATAAATGTTATTGTAGTACTTACATTTATAATTTTCAGTTCCATATACCAGTATTTGTATATATTTTTGATGACATTTTCCTTCTCGTTTTTAATTCAGGAACGTGATATACACCCAACAAAATAAAAACACAAACGAACATAGCCTACATATGCATCGAAATGTCAAAATATAACATAGGGGAGTGGGTATAACACGAGACTGCAAAACCAGCTCTGCGCATGTGCACGGGACAGCATACGAGTTTTCATTCGTAGCATGCATTAACGAATTCTTGGACGTCATGATAATTCCACAATAGGATTGAAAAACCGACATAGCATTGACTTGACGTAGACTTGACATAGCAGTAGCGTGGACGCGATGCGCGCGCATGTATTGCCAACTGCTTACTGTTATGTGTCGTTCGCGTTCCGCTGTTCCGGAGAATCAAGATGAAAATGGCCGACTCAAGGTGCCGTTCCATGTGGGAAACTCATGAGAGTGAACGAGACAAATAAATCAGTCCGTCTCTCTCACTCTCATTAGTTTCCGCTTTATGCCGACGTTTTCTGCCCACGTGGGACTCCCGCATCATGTTTTGATTTTTTCGATTCAGGGGCATGACACGATTATTATGATTATAGTTCCCAATTAGACTCAGCGGGGAAAATGCAAAACTGCAGCACTGCTCGCCTTTCACCCAATTATCTCATTTAAATTTAAATGTAATGTTATAATTCCTGAACTTTTTCTGTTATATTCACATTTATAAAATTGTAACTCGATATAAACATCTCTTTTCCTAGTTATGAAATAAACATACATAAATTACATCAAAAGAAGGTCTAATTTATGTTGACAATATTTCATTCTTTCGTTCTTTTTTTATTTATATTATGCACTGTGATCATATGTGACGTGCGCCGAAGAAAGGGGGCTTACTCTGGAAAAATCGAAATCGAGGTTTTTACACCTTTCGATAGTTTTTGAGTTGCTCTTTTTAATGAAACGATCGAAAAAAAATTCTGAGCGTTATTATTGCTAATAATTGAGTTGATAGGTACCCGAGAAATCGTGCTTTCGCTCGAGAGCTCGAGATCCCGTGAAACACCTCCCACCATTCACCACCGCATCTCCGCGTCTCATCTATACCCCGTCCGTGAACAGCGCCGCTACATGCGTGAGAATGTAGTGGCAAGCGGAGAGGGAAGATTTCGTGGATTCCCTCTCTTCTAAAAGTCGCGTCTATCGGGTCGACTTCGACTGCTCGTCCTGAAAAATCTCGCTTTCCAGAGTAAGCCCCCTTTCTTCGGCGCACGTGACATATATACCTTAACGCGTAAAATATAAAACGTGAAGTAGAAAAATACCGACATCCAACAGAGGGAATTCATTAAAAAAAATTCTAAAACTGTTTATAAAATTGTTACGGTAGGCGGGTAGCACGTAAAGAAATTTTAAAGGTTATATTTTGACATTTGATTTCATCGAAAGTGAGGTTATGACGTGCAGGGTTGCTTTAATGTCGGTTTTGTGGTAGTGCTATACAGCAGGGCCCACAACTTTCAGCTGGTGCTGGCTGCCACGACAAGTGCATGACTGCCACGTTTTTTTCTGTCATTTTTTCTAGGTTTTCCAGGAATTGAGCGTATAGGGTTACGGTCACGGTGAACTAATAAGCCCAGCGTCCTTCACACCGGGCGGTCTGAATGTTTTTGCACTCAATTTTAAAATAATACATTTTATTCCAAATTTCTATTTTTTTTTTTTTATACCATTAAGCCATTTCCCTTTCGGCGAGCCTCTAGGGGTAAGCGTGACACTACCCGATTCGGGTAGTGTTTCTAGGTGGATAGTTTCTTGTAGTAAATAACTACAAGTGTGGGCTCACCACACCCACGACCGCTAACAGCAACGCAGTAGTATCGAACGGTCACCCATCCAAGTACTAACCGCGCCCAACACTGCTTAACTTCAGTGATCTAACGGGAACTGGTGTTTCCAGCGTGGTATGGCCGTTGCCTTTTTAATTTTTAAATTTGTAAAATGAATCAATGTATTCTGCAAATGAAACCTGAAATTAAAGAATCAAAATTATCAAAATCTAAATGTTGATCAAATTAAAAAATTATTATTTAACGTAAAAATTGATTATACAAAACTTTCGAAAATCAAAGAATAAATTCACCTTTATCTTCACCGTTCGCAATGGAAAACTTTTCAATTATAAACCTTCAAAATTGTCTTATTTTAAATCTAAAGAAATGTTTAAAATACAAAGTAATTTTAAATGGGAAATTTTGTATTGGAAAATTTTTCCAAACAGTTGGGCATCTCAAGCTCAGTGGAAAAAAAACAATTTTTCTATTAAACAATTGAATAATTTCTTCAATTGAAGGGACATGCGCTCGGATCGCCCTGAACTTTGTGCAATCTCCCGAAAATCCCGCTTGTCCTGTTCGCCCGTGTTTACATTAAAAAAAAGGTACAAATCGTTGATTCTCAAGCACCTGGCAAGAAGATAAGAATTCAAAAAAATTAATACTTTCATATTTAAACGAAAGAGTGAGCATTATTTAATTTTTTTGAATGTGCTAATTTTCCATCGGGAGAAGGGCCCAACGAAAGAATAGGTTTATCTCCGAAACCAATTAGTCCAAGAGCTGGTGACGTTTTTCGTGAAGTGAGAGTATAAGTTCTAGTTTTTTGCTTATATGTCTGGGAAATGGCCCTTCTTTCGAAACCCGTAAATGCCAGACGCCCTGCCTGGGGCGTTTAGACACCTGAGCCAGGTGAAAAAATCGGAAATTTGCAGTGAGAGTATAAGAGCCAATTTTCTTATAGTATCGATTATTGATGCCCCAAGTTTATTATTATTCAATCGCCAGACCGATAGCTTGGGGATAACGTACTGCCAGACTAGATAATTATCAATGAAAAAAGTTGGATTTTGCAGTGAGAGTATAAGGTCTGGCGTTTTCAATAACATAAAGAATAGTATTCACAGGTAGCATTCGTAAAACGACAGACTGAAATTCCGGGGAGAACACCTTGAAAATTAAGTTTGAAAATGAATAATTTTCCTCGAAAGTATGGGCCAGAGCGGGGACCGAGGGACGTGGCCGGCAGTCGAAGTAGCCGTTATCCCCTCCAGTCAGCCTTTTGCCCTGACGCTGCTGCTCCCTTGTCCCTCGGTCCCCGCTCCGACCCACACTTTGGAGGAAAATTATTCATTTTGAAACTTAATTTTCAAGGTGTTCTCCCCGGAATTTCGGTCTGTCGTTTTACGAATGCTACCTGTGAATACTATTCTTTATATTATTGAAAACGCCAGACCTTATACTCTCACTGCCAAATTCAACTTTTTTGATTGATAATTATCGAGTCTGACAGTATGTTATCCCCAAGCTATCGGTCTGGCGATTGAATAATAATTATCTTGGGGCATCAATAATCGATACTAGAAGAAAATTGGCTCTTATACTCTCACTGCAAATTTCCGATTTTTTCACCTGGCTCATGTGTCCAAACGCCCCAGACAGGGCGTCTGGCATTTACAGGTTTCGAAAGAAGGGCCATTTCCCAGTTATATAAGCGAAAAACTAGGACTTATACTCTCACTTCACGAAAAACTTCACCAGCTCTTGGACTAAATTCTTTTCTATTTCCTTAACGAACGCCACTTGTGTTGTGTTCCATACAGGCGAACATATTTTCCATTTTTTTAATTCCTCTTAATGCGAGAAGTAGACACACCTCTCATGGCTATTATTAATTCCATATTCACATGCTGTATTTTGGATTAATTTAATTCTCTCTAATGCGTCCACAAAATGCGTGCACTTACATGATTCCTATTCCTCCGTGTGCAACATAAAATTGAAAATTTCATTTTTTTTCATGGTTATTTTTAATTTCATACTTACATGTTTTATTTTCGCTTATTTTAATTTCTTCTAATTGCAAGTTGGCCACTAAACATCTCCTCTCCTTCCCAAAACCCTAACAACGGTTTCAGATGTTTAACAGTCAAGTTGCAGAAATTTAACCTAAACCAAAAATCCAAATTCCAACCAAAAAAAAGGTAGGCAGGAAATTTCAAAAATTTGATTTCGACTGTGCTGGATAGATCGTTTTTTGGCTCCGTATACTTTTTTTGTGGTTGTGTAATCCATGCACGTACATTACAAAATAATTTTAATATAATTTAAATGTGTTCCAAGACAGATTTCATATGAAATCGGTCAAAATATGTTTCTGTTAAACAGATTAATAAAAAAAATGTTCACATAATTTACCCAAATTCTTTTTTTTTCAACTGTAATTTATAAATGTAATACAATATTTATTCATTTAAAAAATGAATTTATTTCAATTCACAGTTGCGCCTTAAAAGTGACATTATTTTATTCATTTCTATTCTTTCTTTTACATTTCTCCACTTTTTTATTCCTCCCAATACGCTTCCATTAAATTTTTCTGAGTCGATTAAAAGGACTAGCTTTTGCGTCTTCAAAGTGACATTATTCTCTTTCTTTCTATTCTTTCTTTTGCATTCCTCCACTCTTTAATTCCTCTCAATACGCTTCCATTAAATTTTTCTAAGTCGATTAAAAGGAATAGGTTTTGCTTTTTTTGTCTACTCGATGGTGGAACTTTCGATGGGGAAAAATTCACGTATTAATGAGAATTCAGATTCTGAATTTTTTTGAATTCTTTCCTTCTTACCGGGCATGTTTCTCAAGCATGCAGGCAGCATGTTATTTCGTTTTGTATATCACAAGATATCACGAACTTAGTAAAACGAAATGATGCCCTAACAGCACCGAAACTTGGGTCAAGCTTGGGTGAATGTTGTGTACAAGTCTCCCAATGTTGGTGCCAAGCTTGTGTCAAGCTTGGGTGAGAATTGTTATGGCTACTTTTCACAAGTTTGGCCGGTATTTTGACGCGTTTAGTACGCCAGCGTTCCGAGAGATGTCGCTGCGGTCTAAGGCCTTCTGGTGGTATAGAAGCACTCCCTAATCAAATCCTTTCTTATCCACTGAGTCTAAAGTATCGATGCCGCTGATCTATAGATGGCGCTGCTGAATGCGTGGTGATACTTGAGCGTGCAAAGCTTGAGTCAATGTTGGGTGAATATTTTGCCCAAGTCTCCCAATGTTGGTGACAAGCTTCAGTCAAGCTTGGGTGAAAGTTGTGATTGCGACTTCTCCCAAGTTTCGCCAGTTTGGCCCCCGTGGGTGGCGCTGCTGAATACGTGGCGATGCGTGGACGTACGAAGTAGACTGACCTAGCGTAAGAAGCGTGCGGGGGGCCCACAATCGGTTGGGGGTGGGACTGAGCTACCACTTTGCTTTGATTGTGTTATCATTCTCTATCGCTCTGCCCCCCCCCCCACCTTCCACCCGTTTGCGGGTTAAGATTACATATATTCATCATTATATAATAAGATCATATATATAGT
>CAKNXH010058318.1:0-13721 GCA_932178445.1 Andricus quercusramuli | reverse complement strand
AAGCTTGCATATCAATTCGTCAGTTCCGCGATTATACATTTCACGCCGTCAAGGCGGACGCGGACTTCTGAATCTCCAATGTCTTCATAACCGAATTGTTTTAAGTACAGCTTACATCGTTGCGAATGGCAGAGATCCTCTCCTAAAGATGGTCAGAAACCACGAGATGATTGGCGAAGGAGCGTTCCTTTACAAAGCCGCGGAGCAAGCTGCCGAGACCCTTGGCCTGAATTTCAACATCAGAAGTGAGGAAAGTGCATTACTCCATCTAGATGCTTCACGTCCAAAAACCGAAGTAAAGAAAGCAGAGGTTAGAAAATTTCACCAAGAGCTACTCGACAAGCATATGCACGGAAACTTTCACAGAAATGTAGAAAAACAGTCCTTGTCAAAGGAGCAAACTTTTGCTTTCCTCAAATCATCAGGGCTAAATTCAGGTACAGAGGGCTTTATTTTCGCATGCCAGGACGGTGTAATCTCCACCTTAGCATACCGCGCCCGCATTTTATGTCAAAAAGTTCCCAGTGATAGGTGCAGAGCGTGACATGCACACGCTGAGTACCTAGAACACATACTATCGGGGTGTCCGACCCACGCAGGAACAACGTATATCTATAGACATAATGCGGCCCTAAGAGTACTTTATTACCACCTTTGTCGCTCTTACGGTGTTGGTCGCGACCCTGCCCTGCCGAACGCTCCAAGGATATAGAGTCAATTGTCCGAAACGAGAAGTGCCAGATTTTTCGGAACTACGATTTTCGGGCAGCAGTCTCCGTTGCGCACTCGAGGCCTAATATTGTTCTCCAAGACTTCGAGAAACGAACTATATTCGTGATCGAATTCTCGGCTCCGTCCGAATACAACATCACTGCAAAGGAGAAAGAAAAAGAGGAGAGGTATCAAGACCTTAAAAGAGAGCTGCAACGACTGTACCCAAAATATTCGGTGCGAGTAATTGTCTTTGTGATAGGTGCTCTCGGAGGTGCGAAAATATCACTGGTTCGTAACCTTAAAGCCATACCCGCGTGCCAAAAATATGCCAAGGCACTTGCGAGATGGATGCAGAAAGCTGTCATCGTTGGGTCGCTTCGTGTCCTCAAGACACACGAGGGTTTCGCCGCCCTGTCATTGTGATTTCGTCGTGCCCTGTGACCACCCATCTCACGGATGTGAGACGTGGCCATAGGTGTATTTGACCGCGGTTCTACTGGGGGCTACTGAAATTTTTTTTTAGATGGCAGTTGCTCTTAGTGGTACCCTGCTTTCCAGGCTATTAACAAGTGAAACCTTGGCACCTCCAAGAGCGCCAATGATCAGGACGATTAGCTTAACAGAATATTCCGGGTATAACCGTCGCAACTCCCTCATATGGTCTTTATACCTTTCTTTCTTTTCTTTCTCCTTCGCTGTGACGTTTTTGTCCGCTGGTGCCGAAAATTCGATAACGAACATGGTTCGTTTCTCGAAGTCAAGAAGAACCATGTCAGGCCTCGAGTGCGCAACAGGAACAATTGTCGAGAATATGAAGTTCCAATATATGCGGCACTTCTCATTTTCGACAATTGACTCTATTTCTCTAGGGGCGTTCAGCGGAGAGGTATTTGGGCTAATGCCGTAAGAGTGACAGAGATGGTAATAAAGCACTCTCAGTGCCGCATTGTGCCTTTGGATGTAGGTTGTTCCCGCATGAGCTGGACAACTAGATAGTATGTGTCCTAGATGCTCGGGGTGTTCATGACACGCTCTGCAGCTATCATCGGGAATATCTTGGCCCAAAATGTGGCGACGGTATGCTAGAGTGGAAATGACACCATCTTGACATGCCAAAATGAAGCCCTCTGTGCCCGACTTCAATCCGGGTGATCTAAGGAAAGCAAACGTCTTCTTGTCGAGGAGCTCTTCGCGGAAGTTTTTCTTCTGTGCTTTCTTAATCCGGGCCTTCAGGAGTGAGTATTCCACCTGGATAAGATTCGATGCATTTCGCTCACCCCTGATATTGAAGTCAAGGCCGAGTGTTTCAGCAGCCTCTTCTGCTGCTTTGTAAAGAAACGCCCCTTTGCCTACTTCTTCGTGTTTTCTGACCATTTTAAGAAAAGGATCTTGTCCATTTGCGACAATATGTGCTGTACCCAGAATAATCCTGTTGTGAAGACATTCAAGATTCAGTATTCCACGACCACCTTGACGGCGTGAGATGTAAAGTCGTGGAACAGAAGACTTAAGGTGCATGCTTTTGTTCATGTGCATAACCTTTCGGGACCCGATATAGAGGGATCTGAGCTCGTCCTTCGTCCATGGATCTACTCCAAATGAATAGAGTACTACTGGGAGGGCAAGCACTTTCGTTGAAGATACTTTGCTCCTCGCCGACAGTTCGGAAGACCATATCTGTCGGAGGAGACGTTTATATCTGCATCGGAGAGTATCCTTTATAGATGTTACGTCCTGAATGCGGCTTTGTGGCACGCCCAGGTATGTATAGGTCTCTCCAGCGCAAAGGTGTCGTATAGCGCTTCTGTCAACGAGTTCAGGATCTTCGGGAATGCCATTAACTTTTCCTTTCATCAAATAAGCCTTTGCGCATTTCTCTAACCCGAACTCCATTCCAATCTCTTGAGTGTACTCTTTGACAATGTCTAGAGCTATATGTAGTTACTCTTGATTTTTAGCATAGATCTGAAGATCATCCATGTAAAGTACATGAGTGATTTTATGCTATCGATTGCCAGGTTTGCTGCAGAGGTACCCTTCGGAATGGCGAAGTGCGAGAGATAGTGGCAATAATGTAAGGCAAAAGAGGAGAGGGCTCATGATGTCCCCTTAAACACACCTCTCTGAAAGGTGATACTGTTAGTGATCACACGATATTTTCCAGATAAGATGGTAAATCTGGTTTTCCAAAGCGGCATTAATCTCTCTATGCATCTCACGATGTGTGGATGAACCTTTAAGCTTTCCAACAGACAGATGATAAGTCTATGGGAGGTTGAATCAAAAGCTTTTTGGTAATCTATCCAGGCCATCGATAGAGATCGTTGATAGGATGCTGCATCTTTACAGACACATCTATCGATGAGCAGGTTCTCCCGACATCCTGCTACGCCTTTCTTCGAGCCACGTTGTTCATACATCTCTCACCACACAGGTTCAATTGTCCGAAGAATCCTATCATTTAGGATGGCTGTGAAGATCTTATACAGCGTGTTCAAACAAGTTATTGGCCTGTAATTCTTAAGGTTAGCTAAGTTGCCCGTCTTAGGCAGGAGCACTGTGCGCCCTTCCACCAACCACTCCGGGATAGGCTCTTCCGACTTTAGATATGAGGTGAAAATTCGGGCCAGATGCTGGTGGGTCGAAGGAAACTTCTTCCACCAGAAGGTCTTGATACCATCTGGTCCCGGAGCGGGAAAGTTCTTCATGTCTCTTAATACGTTTTTCACCTCCTCGGTAGTGACAGGTGGGCATTCTTCCTCAGGTGTTATGAGGGCATTGCACAGCTATATATATACTTTGCATTTTAATTCGAGCATCTAAGGTGTTGCTTCATAACGCAAGTAACACCGTTACTTTGGTCCTTTGCGTTAGAAAAAGAAAACTCTTTGAGGGATATACTCAGAACTGAGATTGGCTAAGTCAGGGTCGATCGCCGCCCTCAACGATGTCATGCGGTAGCGCCGCAACCAAGAACTCGCAAAAAGTCAGTCTATCGTCGATTTTCGTTATGTTCACTTCTCTTGAAAAGTTAAGACATTTTTGACACAGTATGCGTAGAATGTGTGTTTACACACCCATATGAGTTCGTAAAACGGCTTATCTTTACGCACTCATATGCACGTCTTACGCACTCATATGGGTGTGTAAAAACGTATTTTTGCGCACACTGCGTCAAAAAATATCGTAAACAACATGTGCGTACGATTTAACCACTTCTGGTGATCACGTGTGTAAACCAGCATTTTACGCACATGTTGCAGCAAGCGTTCAATGGATTACTGTTAGTGCTTGACACATTATTAAATTATCTAAGCGCAAGTATATCCAGTGACTAAATTGGATTAATTATTACCTCATTCTAAGCGGAAAGTGGACAAAAAGTTGAAAATTAAAAAAAAATCGTAACCTTAAAAATAATAAATTTTTTAAACAATTATTTTTCTTAACTCGAATTAATTAGTATATATCTAACTCTAATTGAAAAGTGAACAAAAAGTGGACAATTTTATAAGAACTGCAACTTTCTAGCAATATTCTATGAGAATATTATTGTAAATAATATTGAATGGTTGGAACAGTTATTTCTGTTAAATTCAATTTATTATTGCTTCACTTTAACTGAAAAGTTGAAATTAAGTTGAAAAATTCAGGAAAAAACAATAATAAATTGTTTAAATAAGCATTCAAACATCTAGTTATCAGTAAAAAGTAGTATTTTATGTATTAAAAATAATTTGCATTAAATCAGCAAAAAAGTCATAATTATAGTGCCAAAAACTTGCAAAACCCAATTTTTCTCTCATGGTTTTTTTTGGGACCCTGTAAGACATACTTATGGGAGTGATATTTAAAAAGTAATTATTTGTTCGTATTTTATAAATAATTATGAAGAGAAACGTTTTGCTTCAACTTGATTCACCTAATGTTGACGATTCTGAATAAAGTTTTCAAAAACCTATTTTTTTCTTATGAAAAATACCTGTTAAACTTCATGGGGTTTGCGGATCCTCTAAATATTATTTCAAAAGGCGCATTTATTTTTCTCTGGACTTGACAAATTTGGGATGATATGCATGAAAATTAAAAAAAAACTTCCAATACATTTTTGGAGCACCATCTTCGAAAGATAAAGTGAATAAGCTCTTTGATTCATCAAACTCATATATTTCTTTGATTCCATAATAAAAATTGACGGTTTAATGCATTCCTCAATTTATCTTGACTTGAGTTAATCATGCTGTCTTATTCTCCGAGCTTCTTGAGCACACCAATCTGCATAATGCTTTCCATGGTGAGGATTAAGAGGTAATTCAAGCAAGCGAAAATAACGTAATTTCTCCAGATCAAATGGGGACAGTGGAATATTCTTCATGTCACTTTTGCGTACTACAACAATTTGGCGATTTTTATCATATATTGGAACAAGTTCATTATTTATCTTTATTCCAATGATGAAATCCTGCTGTATAACTTTGCGTCGAAGAAGATTGCTTGCTTTCACTAAATTGCCACTTCTTGTTCCGTGATAATGAACACCTCTACTAATGGAAGCAGTTGCTCTAAGACGATTGAACATTTCAGCTATTGGATCTGGTCGATCTGGTGAAGTTGATTCTGCAAGAATAAATAAAAAAGAATGAACGTTACAACAACAAAAAACTAAGTGTACATTTTATTGCAGGTAGTTTTAGCCTTCACATGTAAGTATAAGGGTGAAATTTAAATATCACCCTGAGTTCGGTTCGAATGTCATATCATATGGAGCTATGTATAAGTTCCGAAACAAATTTGACAGCTCTTAAACCGTCACGAACATTTTTTATATCAAAGATATTATAAGCCTTATTAAGCCCTATAGTATCTTTGTTTTATATTACTAGTTTTTAGCTTTGTTCGGCATTAATAAATGAAGACAATTGCCTATAAATCGTTCAAACCTTCGAATTATTTTGTCAGGTATAACGATGTTATGTACCCTGATTATAAGCGATATAATAATGATAATAATCTTTATGTAGAATAACCAATACAATGTACACTTGTGTTTGCGCATGTGCTTCTTGTAGCTTGTATGACTAGTAGAAGGTTCTGGAAGCCCAAATCGATAAACCACCCCCTTTGGGGTCGGCTCTTTAGTCTCGCCTGCCTCGTCTCGTCTGTCACAAGTCACGCGCTTATGTAATCTTTTGAGTGTGATAATTAAATGAATAGTGAATAGAACTATATGTTATATATTATTGACGATCCTGACCCGTAACGCATTACATTTTTTGGCGATCCTGCCAGGATAGTCATGCAACGAAAATAATCAAAAGAAGGCTATAATCGAGACCAACCCTGGAAAAAAGAAGAAACTGAGAATTTTTACGGAAATTCAAGTGTGAATTCTACGGAATTCAAGGAAAGAAGAAGAGACAAGAATTAAAAAGACAAGGAGAGTTCTACGGAACTCAAGAAGACTCCGGATTTTGCTACGGCATAATTCGTCAACTGAGTAAGAAAAGTATTATTTATTGTTTACTACTGCCTCAACTAAGTAGGGTACTATACTATGAAAAACAATTAAATAAGAAATTCTAAGAAGAAAGAAAAAATCCAAAGAGAAGAAAAATATTGGGAACGTCATATAGACGGTAAAGTACTAGAGCAGCCTAAACAGTGGTGTAAGACGCAGAAGCAGAAGCAATAACGAGAAAACAGTACCACAGCGCAGAAGTACTACAATGCAGCAGCCAACGCCCAGAAAGTATTGATTTCCTCAGGAGTCTGCTTGAAGGGAGACCCTATTGAAAAACCCTGTACGGGATCTCTTGACTGTTCCTGTACATGTTCCTTTGATAGAACTAGGACCAGATCTAGTACAAGAAACGTTACAGGGTCAGCATAAGAAATTGAGACACGAACCTGTACACAAACATGTATAGGAACATGCAGGAAACCAGGGAACCCTTACAGGAACGTGTATACGTCCTAAGTGGCGACGAATAAACATGTAGGGGTTCCTGTAAAGAATCTAGCACGGTTTCCGCCGTATCGGTAAAATTTTAATATAATAAATTTAATGATGTGAAGGAACTTAGATACATATCTTTAATACATTGCTGTATTTATACTCTATTTATACTCTATTTATATCCTTGCAGATTCAACTCACTAGCGGGAGAGCTAGGTCGTAGCACACCCTGGTGGATTAGTTTCAATAAGGTTCCTGTACAGGATTCGGTACGAAATCCTCTACAGAATCCTGTACAGGAACCCTAGTGAAACTAATCCGCCAGGGTGCTATAGGGCTTAGCTCTCTCGCTAGTGAGTTGGATCTTCAAGATTATAAAAAGGCAAGGTATTACAGATGATTATCCATGTTCCTTCACATCATCAAATTAATGACAATAAAATTGTACCGATACGGAAGAAACAGTGCGAGATTCTTTACAGGATCCCCTACATGTTCATTCGTGGCCACTTAGGACGTGTACACGTTCCCGTTAGGTTTCCCTCGTTTCCTGCATGGTCATGTACATGTTTTTGTACAGGTTCGTGCCTCAATTTCTTATGCTGAACCGTAAAGTTTCTTGTACGAGATCTGGCCAATAGTTCTGGCGAAGGAACACTTACAGGAACAGTCACGGGACCCTGTACAGGGTTTTTCAATAGGGGAGGCGGCGCCCAGCGAGGGTTGGTCGGCAACGAGTCAACGACTGAGTTAAGAAAAAGGTGCAAAACAAAAAAGAAGATTTTGTAAGTAAAGAAGATTAATTTTAAGATTAGAAACATTGTACAGTTTGGAGATATTTGCTGGTGAATTTTATGACAAAAAATCATAAGATTTGCGTCCAAATACTGTCGAACTTCAGTCTCGCGACGGTTCACACGCTTATGGTGCTCCCTGGCCTCTGTGTTCCTCAAAAAACCAAAAATTACTCTTTATCTGCAGTGTCTAGTGGCGCGTCAGGGAGTTGGAGAAAGCCGGACGGTGGGAACGAAGGAAGAGAGAAGGCGAGGGAGAGGACGTCGAGCGCAAGTGACGGGGAGGATCTCTTGAAGAGGAAGAGAGACAGCCAAGAGAGTCCGGACAAAAGCGTGGTAGAGAGTCCCTTTATAAAAAAGCGGAGAACTAGTGGGCCCCCCCCCCCCCAAAAAAAATAGAGGAAAATGTGGAGAAAAAGGCTCTCGGTAGGCTGATAAGCGTAATCAGGGGGCTGTGATCGACGACGTAAGGGGGACTAAACAGCAGATGGAAGGCATGAGGGAGGAATTGAGAATTAGAGATGAGAAATGGAAAAAGGAGATGAAAGAGATGAGGGAGAGAGTAGAGGGGTTAGAGAGGGAAAGGAAAGAAAAATAAATTAAAATAAAGCAGATGGAATAGGAAATTAGGCTGTCGAAGGAAAGGAGGGAAAAAAGGCTTGAGAAGATGGAGGGCAGGACGGAAATGGAAGGAGGAGATGGAGGTGGGGGGAGCAAGATTAAAGGTATTTGGGAGAGGGTAGAAAATCTGATAGAAGAGAAAGTGGGAGACCGTAGGAGTAAACGGGTTGAAGCTAAAGAGCGGGGAAGAAAGAGAGGGTGTGGAAGCGCTGCTACAGAGCATAGGGTGGGTTAAAGGCGGGGTAATGAAAGTTAAGTTGGAGAGGAGAAAGGACAAGGAAGTGGCGGTTGTGGAGATGGAGAGCTGGGAAGAAAAGTTGGGGCTAATGAGAAATAAAAATAGGATAAAGGATAAGGGAGTTTTCATCGATCACGATTTAACGAGAAAGGAAAGGGATGTGCAGAGAATGCTGAACGACAGGGCTAGAAGGGAGAGGAGTGAAGGGAGATCAGCGAAGGTAGGATATCGGAAAATAAAAATAGACGAGAAAATGTGGGTGTGGGATGAGGAGAAAGAGGTGTTGGAGGAAGTGCAGGGGAATTTGTTTCGTAGGCAGTAGGGGGGTGGGGGTAATGCAGGATAGAGGAGTGGTGAAGGTGTTGTATTGGAACGTAGCAGGGATAAGGAAGAAGGATGAGGAGTTCTGGAGGTATATACAAGAATTTGATGTTGTGGGACTGGTAGAGACCTGAGCAGAAAGAAAAGAATGGGACAGAATAGAGCCAAAGCTGCCAAGGGGGTATAATTGGAGACTCCAGGAGACGGTCAGAGTCAAGAAAAAAGGAAGAGCTAGTGGGGGAATTATAACGGGGGTTAGAGATGGATTAGAGGAAGAAGTTCATGGAGAGGAAGAGAGGGAGGGAGTGCAAATGCGGGAAGCAAAAATAGGAGGGATAGCGTGTAAGTTTGTGACAGTGTACAATATGGATGGGATGGAAATAAATAAAGAAAGGGTGGAAGAATTGCTAGGCGAAAGAGAGGAGGGTTTGGTGGTACTGGGTGGGGATTTTAATGCGAGGATGGGAAGGGGGCCTTTACAGGGAAGGGGAGAGCTTCGAAAGGAATTCGAAGGATAAGATAATAAATAAGGAGGGCGAGATTCTAAGGGACTGGATGGAGGATAGAGGGTGGGCAGTGGCGAATGGTATGGCAAATGGGGACGAAGAGGGAGAATACACATATATAAGTACGGTGGGGGTATCGGTGATAGACTATGTGGTAATGAATATGCAAGGGTGGGAGGAGACGGAAAAATTCGCAGTAGAGGGGAGGGTGGAATCAGACCATCAGCCATTAAGTCTGTGGATAAGAGGTGAGGGTGGAGGAAAACAAGGCGGGGAAGAAGGCTCGATAGGGGAGAGGGTGACCTGGACGAGGGAGGCGATAGAGAAGTATCAGGAGCAGCTAGGAAATGTACGCTTTGGTGAAGCCGTTGTGGGATAGGGAATGTAAAAAGATGAAAAGGAAGGTGAAGAGGAAGTACAAGAAGTGGAAAGAGGTTAATGCGAGAAGGGAGGAGTACGTAGAAACGATGAAGAGGTTTAGATTGATGTGTAAGAAGAAAGAACACGAAAAGGAGAAAGATCTGGAAGAGGAGTTAGCAAATGTTAAGACAGAGGGGGACGTCTGGAAGATAATAAATAGGTTTAGTAAGCGTAGGGTGGGGGTCAATGAGAAGATAGGCAGTGAGGAGTGGAGGGAATTTTTCAAAGAATCTTTCCAGGGCTCAGATTCAAGGAAGACGGAGGGGGGAAGTAGAAGAACGGGAGAGGCAGAGATGGAGGAGTTGAATGACGAGGAGATAGAGAAGCAGATAAGGAAGTAGCAGCAGGGCTGGATGGGGTAGAGAATGAAGCATGGCTGTTTAGTACACAAGAGGTTAGGGAGAGGCTGAAGGAGGTAGTGAAGAAAGTATGGAGGGGCGAGGGATTCCCAGGAGGGTGGAGAGAAGGGTTAATAGTGCCACTGTATAAGAAAGGGGATAGAGATAGGCAGGAAAATTATAGAGGGATTACGCTAATGAATACGGCGTAGTGAATACCCGATGGTGGTGGCAGAGAGACTGCGGAAGGATGTCGAGGGGAAAGGAATATTGCCGGAGACGCAGGCGGGATTTAGGGCGGGTAGGAGTACTATCGACAATATTTACGTGCTGCAGCACATGGTAGATAGAGAATTAGC
Organism: Andricus quercusramuli; assembly: GCA_932178445.1. Classification (NCBI taxonomy): domain Eukaryota; kingdom Metazoa; phylum Arthropoda; class Insecta; order Hymenoptera; family Cynipidae; genus Andricus; species Andricus quercusramuli. Next base: position 3,454 of record CAKNXH010058318.1, on the reverse strand, counting down.
GAAGAAGGGGACGAGAGAGTACGCGTTTTTTGTGGATCTCAAAGGCGCGTTTCCGTCGGTGGATAGTGGGAGGTTGTGGGAGGCGATGGAGGATAGGGGAGTAGATAGAGGCCTAGTTGAAAGGGTGAGGGAGATATATGAAGAGACCCAAGACAAGGTAAGAGGAGGGGAGGGGATTTCGGAGGAATTTTGGATGGATAGGGGGTTAAGGCAAGGGTGCCCACTTAGCCCAACGCTTTTTGCGATTTTAATTGCGGATATGGAAAGTAAGCTGGAGGCCGGGGTGGTAGGAGGAGTCAGGATAGGAGGGGTTAGAATTTGGTCACTAGCGTATGCAGATGACATAGTGTTGCTGGCAAGCAGCGAGGAGGCCTTAAAGGAGATGATGAAAAGGTTGAGAAGATACCTGGATAAAAAGGGGTTAGAGCTGAATGCGGAAAAGTCCAAGGTTATGGTGTTCAGAAAAGGAGGGGGAAGGGATAAGGGAAGGGAGTGGAAGGGAAAGGAGGTGAAAGAGTTTGTGTACCTGGGCTTCGTGTTTCGAAGGAATGGGGGAGTGGATGGTAACATAAAAGAGAGAGTGAGGAGGGCAAATGTGGTGATGAAGCAGGTGTGGGGGTTGGGAAAGGAGTTATTCGCAGATGATTTTGGAAGGAGAATGAAATAGTTTGATTCACTAGTGATGAGTGTGCAATTGTATGGGGTAGAGGTGTGGGGGTGGAAGGAAAATGAAGAGGTAAATAGAACGCAGGAGAGGTATGTAAAGTGGACCCTGGGGTTGGCAAGGAACACGCCTAATTATATTGTCAGGAGGTAGACGGGGAGAACGAGTGTCGGAATTCTAGCAGGGAGCCGGGCGTGTAAATATGAGGAGAAATTTTTGGAAGAGGGGGGAAGTAGGCTGGTTAGGGAGTGTTGGTGGGAGAAGGAGAACAAGGGAAGGGGTGGGAAGATGGAGGCTGAGAGGGAAAGGTACTTTAGAATGAATGAACTGCAGATGGATGAAGTGAGAAGGATGCACGAGGAAGGAAGGAAGGTTTATGACTTGGTTAAGCAAAACGGCATAGAGAGAGAAGACAGAAGGGGAGGAGAGAATAAGAGAGTCAAGATTCAACGGGAACTATGTGTGGATTATGCCAAGTGCAAGGGCGCAATATTTATGTGAGAAAGGAGAGAAAGGAGAGAAAGGAAGTCAGGAGCTTATAGCGAGGATGAGGTGTAAGTGCATGGAGGGTTTCAATAGGTTCTGGCTCTCGCGGGAGAAGAGGATGTGTGAACTGTGTGGAAAGGGGGATGCAAGAGTCGAGCAGTGGTTGGAGGAGTGCGTAGAGGTGGAAAGAAGTGAGATAAGCATGGAGGTATTGTTGCATGAAAAGGGGGAAAAAGGGCAGTAGCATGGATGAAGGGAGTGTTGGGCAGGATGGAGATGAAGATAAGGAAGGAGGAAGAGAAATGGAGACGGAAAGATTGTAAATAGGAGAGAAAGTAGATATAACCCGGGTAAAAATTATAAGTATGGGATTGATCAATCACTGACTTTCAGAAGTATAAAACATGTATGGTAAATGAGACGATCCCATACTTGAAGTATATTGAAATAGTATAGCTAAAGTCTAGATAAAGTATAGCTGAAGTATATATGAAATATAGATGAAGTATAGCTAAAGTATATATGAAGTATATGATATACTTCATCTATACTTAACTATAGCTGATATATAGGATGTACATCATCTATACTTAAGTATAGCTGAAGCATAGGATATACTTAATCTATACTTGAGTATGGCCAAAGTATCGCATACAATATGTGTTCATTTGTTTTTTAAGATATCACAGCGACGGGATAAAACATAATAAATCGTGAATGACAGATTGTCCGCAAATTAAAAAATTTCGTGATTTAAATAATTTCTTGAGAAAAGTGTGCAACGAATATTGTTCGCGAGTGTAATAAAGAAGCCAGTTAATAAATTGTTCATGTTTCAACAAAATTCGTTCCATATTTATCTCACGAAATCTACTTTGGAGTTAAAATTCAACCGTTCACTTTTTTAACTAGATGAAGATTCCTTAAATCAAGAAGATGTATATAATAAGAAGCTCATATTCTTCTTATTATTTTCTATATGTATGTAAGAGACACAGTAATCTTTGATTCCTAACCATAGCATTATTGTTGCATGAAAAATTTTGACAAGTTTATTATTTAGATAAAAGACATGTTATATTTTTAATTATATAAAGAATTTGTTAAGTTTTGCTAAATTTAGAAGTCGCAATAAATATTTTTTTTTTCATGCTGTGAAAATCATGATTATGGATCTCTTATTTGATGTATTTCAGGTGTTCAATGTCATCATCAAGAATACAACGCTTGTACTTATTTTATATTATCTTTTTATTCTATACTTATAACTTTATAGCTATACGTACTATAGCCATACTTTCCCTATACTTTAGGAATACTCTATTTATACTCCTAAAATACTTGAGCTATACTTTACAGCTATACATCAGCTATACTTCAGCTATGCTTCAGCTATACTTCAGCTATACTTTAGCTATACTTCAGCTATACTTCTAAGATATACTTTAGCTATACTCTTACTATACTTCGACTATACCTTGTTATACTTTAGCTAGATTTAAGCTGTACATTCACCATACATAACTCGAATAGACATGAAGTTTGGGATCGTTTCATATACCATACTTTTATTATACTATCTGAGAGACGACATCTATACGATTTCCCAGATGTTTTCCTAGATCAATCCCATATCAAATTTTTTTAACCCGGGAACTAACATGTAAATTTTGTAAATAGTAGATAAGTAGTAGGTATTAGAGCGAAAACAGAGGTTGGCAAGCGAGGCAATGCGAAAAAGTAGAGACATGCGAGCGAGGCGAAGCGAGGAAGGCAAGGCGATAAGAGCGTGCGGCTTAGATATAAGGAATGGATGGATGTTAATTTGTAAGGGTTAGTTTAAAGAAAATTCTGTAAAAAATGGATGTGTAAGCAAGTCCATTTTTTAAGGCCAGCAGGCTGAAAAATAAACGTTTATCTATCTCTATATCCCTTGGAGCGTTCGGCAGGGCAGGGTCGCGGCCAAGACCGTAAGAGCGACAAAGATGGTAATAAAGTACTCTTAGGGCCGCATTATGTCTATAGATGTACGTCGTTCCTGCGTGGGTTGGACGCCCAGATAGTATGTGTTCTAGGTACTCAGCGTGTGCATGACACGTTCTGCACCTATCACAAAAATAAAACCCTCTGTACATGAATTGAGCCCTGATGATTTGAGGAAAGCAAAAGTTTCCTCCTTTGACAAGGTCTGCTTTTCTACATTTCTTTGAAAGTTTCCGTTCATATGCTTGTCGAGTAGCTCTTGGTGAAATTTTCCAACCTCTGCTTTCTTTACTTCGGCTTTTAGACGTGAAGCATCTAGAT
>CAKNXH010058316.1:10113-20193 GCA_932178445.1 Andricus quercusramuli | reverse complement strand
TAAATAGTTGAATTTAGAACCAAAAAAATTTTTTCAATCGCTATTCACGATTTGCGAAAATCATGAAAATTTTATAAAAAAATTCTCAAATCATAGAAATTTTTTTAAAGAAAAGGGTAATTAGTATAATTTTCTAGTTAAATTAAACTACAGTTAGAAATACCTGAATTTCCGCAGCGAAGTACACACACTTTCTTATCTTCGTCTTTATCTAAAAATTTGATTTTTTTTTTAATCAAACAAGTGTTTTTGTATTTTTTTAAACAATAAGGAAACAAAACTGAGTAATTTATACCTGCACAGCATGTAATTTTGCAGCAAGAGCCGTTATCATCCTCACATTTTTCTACAGAAACGGTGCAACATCCGCAATCAATTTCACAGCAGGTGCCAGTTGCTCCTATACAATTTTATAAACATAAAATATGATCAAAAAAGTGTTATGAAAAAATTAATTCCTCATTAACAGGTGGAAAATTGGGTTACCTTTGCACTTAAACTGGAAACCCGAGTCCTTTGCACAACAATTGCCATTACCTGCAAAAAATAATGAAAATAAATAAATATTATAGTAATTAATAAAAAAAAAAGATTTTCTCCTTTCGCTCCGCTGGGAATCGAACCTTAGAGCTTCCGATTGCCGGTCGGGTGCTTTCCCATTAAGCTACTAGAGAACCTGACATTAGGGAATTTTCGGTAAACTAAAGTTGAAATAATTTTATTGTTATGGTTGAAAATTTTCGACTGGAACTATTAAATTTTCAGTTAAAAATACAAAAAAAAATGATTTTTAAACAAAAGAGTTGACTTTTCAACCAAAAAGGATACTTTTCAACAAAATTGTTTAAATTTCAACAAAGAAGATTAATTTTGAACCTATTTGGTTAATTTTCTACTTAAATATTCTAATTTTCAACCAGTTAGTTGAATTTTCCACTAACAAAAAAAAATGTTAACCAAAAATAGAATGGTTGAATTTTCAATTAAAAAACTTAATTATTTACCAAAAAAACGAATTTTCATAAAAATAGTTCAATTTTCAACTAAAATGATAAATCTCAAACCAGAAAATGAACTTTCAACAAAGTAGTTCAACTTTCAAGCATGTAGTTGAATTTTCAACTATAGAGATTTATTTTTTGCAAAAAAGACAAATTTTCAAAAAATACTTGAATTTCCAACCAAATAGTTGACTTGACAACTAAAAAAGATAAATTTACAATAAAAATTAGAAACTTTAATTTTTCAGTTAAAAAAACATTAATTTTTATACAAAAAATTCCGACCAAAAAGATGAATTTCCATGCAAGAACAATAATAATAAATTAATTTTTAGTTAATAAAGTTAATTTTCTATAAAAAATAAAAATATTCTTATAGAAAATATGTCAATTTTAAATCAAATAGTAGAATTTTCAACTAACAAAGATAAATTTACAATGAAAAATGACAGTTAAATTTTCAGTTAAAAAAATTATTTTCTAATACAAAAAAAAAGAATTTGTAACCAAAATAATTAAATTTTTAACAAAATACATGAATTTTCACAAAAATAGTTGAATTTTCAACTAAAAAAATAAATTTTTAACCAAAAATCGACTCTTAATTTTGGATTTTTAACTCAGTCAGTGGAATTTTGAACAAAAAAATGACATTTTGAGAAAATTTTTGAATTTCCTAGAAAGTAGATAAATCTTTTTAAAAAATGGAATAGTTAAGTTTTCAGTTAAGAAATAATTTTCAGCCAAAATTAAGAACGAATTTTCAACAAAAATTTTTTAAAATATTTGGATTTCCTATGTAAATTAATTATGTTAAAAATTAATTTCTTTTATTAAAAATTTTTTTTTCAATTAAAAATTTTAATCAATTTTATTTCGATTTTTTCTTTATAGACATTTAATCTTTTTCACAGAAAATTCAATTGTTTGTTTGAAAATTTATTTCATTTGCTTAAAAACTCAGTTTTCTAACTGATAATTGAATTATTTTATTAATTGTTGAAAATTTATATTTTTTAGGCCAAAATTCATTTATTTTGTGGAAAAATTAATCTTCTTGGTAGAAAATTAATCTTTTTGGTTGAAATTTCATTTTTTTTGTTGAAAATGAGTTTTTTTGAATGAAAATTCATTTTTTTCACTAAAAAGTTGACTATTCTATTTTACGTCGAATTTTTTTTCTAGATTTTTAATGTTTTTGGCAGAAAATTCATTTTTTTGGTTGAAAATTTATTTATTTAGTTCAAAATTTATTTTATGGGCTTAAAAACTTATTTTTTAACTGATAATTGAATTATTTTATTCTTTTTTGAAATTTAACCTTTTCAGTCAAAAATTCATCCATTGTGTTGACAAATTTTATTTTTTTTTTAGAAAGTTAACCCTTTTGGTTGAAAATTCATGCATTTTGTTAAAAATTATTCTTTTTTGTTACAAAATTAATATTTTTCGTAGAAAATTAATCTTTTTGGTTGAAGTTCCATTTTTTTTTTTTTTGAAAATGAGTTTTTTGTTTTGAAATTTAATTTTTTTAACTAAAAATTTGACTATTCTATTTTATGTCGAATTTTTTTCTAGACTTTTAATCTTTTTGGCAGAAAATTCATTTTTTTGGTTGAAAATTTATATATTTAGTTCGAAATTCATGTTATTGGCTTAAAAACTTATTTTTCTAACTGATAATTGAATTATTTTATTGTTTGTTGAAAATTTATCTTTTTTAGTCAAAAATTCATCTATTTTGTTGAAAAATTTTCTTTTTTTTTGTAGAAAATTAATCTTCTTGGTAGAAAATTAATCTTTTTGGTTGAAATTTCATTTTTTTGTTGTTGAAAATGAGTTTTTTTTATTGAAATTTAATTTTTGTAACTAAAAATTTGACTATTCTATTTCATGTCGAATTTTTTTCTATAATTTTAATCTTTTTGACAGAAAATTCATTTGTTTTGTTGAAAATTTAACTATTCTATTAAAAATTTATTTTACTTATTATTTATTATAACTTTTTATATTATTAATTTATTACAACTTATTTTTCTCACTGAAAATTAAACTATTTAATTCTTTGTTGGAAATTTATCATTTTTAGTTGAGAATTAATCTATTTTGTTAAAAATTTATCTTTTTTGAGTAGAAAATTAAACTTTTTGTTTGAAAATTCATGTATTTTGTTAAAAATTATTTTTTTTGGTAGAAAGTTATTCTTTTTGCTAGAAAATTAATCTTTTCGGCAGAAAATTAATCTTTTTGGTTAAAATGTTATTTCTTTCATTGAAAATGAGTTTTTTTTATTGAAAATTAATTTTTTTAACTAAAAATTTCACTATTCTGTTCCATGTCGAATTTTTTGCTAGACTTTTAATCTTGTTGGCAAAAAATTAATTTGTTTGGCTGAAAATCTTACTGTTTTATTGAACATTTATTTTTTTTGCTTGAAGACTTATTTTTCCAACGGAAAATTGAACTATTTTTTTATTTGTTAAAAGATTATCTTTTCTAGTTGAAAAGTCATCTATTCTGATAAAAATGTATCTGTTTTGAATGGAAAATAAACTTTTCGTTTGAAAATTCATGTATTTTGTTGAAAAATATTATTTTTTGGTAGAAAATTAATCTTTTTGGTAGAAAATCAATCTTTTTGGTTGAAATTTCATTTCTTTGGTTGGAAATGAGTTTTTTTTTATTGAAAATTAATTTTTTAGTTAAAAATTTGACTATTCTATTTAATGTCGAATTTTTTTTCAAGTCTTTTAATCTTTTTGGCAGAAAATTCATTTGTTTGGTTGAAAATTTATTTTTCCAACTTTTTCTTTGAAAATTCATGTATTTTGTTAAAAAATATTCTTTTTTGGTAGAAAATTAATCTTTTTGCTTGAAATTTAATTTCACTGGCTTAAAAATTAGTATTTTTTGAAAATTAATTTTTTTAACTGAAATTTTAACTATTTCATGTTTGCTTGAACATCAATCTATTTCAGTTGAAAATTCAACTATTTGTTTTGAAAATTTCTGTATTTTGTTGAAACTTTGTATTTTGTGGTAGAATAATAATTTTCTTGTTGACAATTCACTTTTTTGGTTGAAAATGTCATTAAAAATTAAATATTTGGTCTCTTTTTTTAATTTGTTGTTTGAACTGAAAATTGCATTCTATTTTTGGTTACAACAATTATTTTTATGCATGAAAAAAAAAACAAATTGGTTGAAAATTCGTTTTTTGGTTGAATATTTATTTTTCTAACATTTTAACTATTTTAATTTTGGATGAGAATTGATTTTTTTTAGATGAAAATACATGTACTTCGTTTTGGGCCCTTGTCTTTTTTGGGCCCTATGTCAATTTTGGACCCTGTGTTTATTTTGTATACTGTGTCAAATTTGGGCCCTTTGACAAATTTGAGTCTTATGTCTTTTTTCGCCCATACGTCTCTTTTGGTCCCCGTGTCAAATATCAATTTTGGGTCCTACATCTATTTTTGGCCATGTGTCAATTTTGGACCATATGTCTATTTTGGACCATATGTGTATTTTGGAACTTCTGTCTAATTTGAAAGATATGTCTATTGTGGGCCCTATGCCCAATTAGGGCTCTATATCAATTCTGGGCTTTATTTATATTTTGGGTCCTATGTCAAATGTGGGCCCTGTGTCAATTTTGGGCCCTGCCTCTATTTTGGACTCTATATCAATTTTGGTCCCCATGCAAAATTAGGGCCCTATATCAATTTGGGTCCTATGTCTGTTTCAGCTCCTGTGTCTATTTTGGACCATATGTCTATTTTGGATCCTATGCCCAATTTTGGTTATATGTTTATTTTCGGCCCTATGTAATTTTAGGCCCAATTTTAATGGTGGGTCCTATGTCAATTGTGGGCCCTATGTTAATATTAGTTCCTATATCGATTGTCGGTCCTATGTCAATTTTGGACTCTGTATCAATGTTGGGCCCTATGCAAAATGAAAGCCCTATTTCAATTTTGAGTCCCATGTCTCTTTTTCACCATGTATCCATTTTGGATCATATGTCTATTTTGGGTCCTATGTCCAGTTTTGGTGATATGTCTATTTCGGGCCACACGTTTATTTTGGGCTCTGTGTCATTTTAGACCCAATTTCAATTGCGGGCCCTATGTTAATTTTAGTTCCTATATCGATTGTGGGTCCTATGTCAATTTCAGACTACATGTCTATTTTGGGCCGCATGTCTATTTTTAACCCTATGCCAAATTTAGGCCTCATATAAATTTTCGGCTTTATGTATATTTTGGGCCCTAAATCAATTTTTAGTCCTATGTCTGTTTTGGACCCTGTGTCTGTTTTGGATCCTATGTCCAATTGCCGCGATATTTTTATTTTGGGCCAAATGTTTAATTTGGGTCCTATGCACTTTTAGACCCTATTTCAATAGTGGACCCTATGTCAATCGTGGGCCCAATGTTAATATTAGTCCCTATTTCGATTGTGGGTCCTCTGCCAATTTTGGACTCTATATCAATTTTGGGCCCTACGCAAATTTAAAGTCCTGTATCAATTTTGGGTCCTATGTCTGTTTTGGACCCTGTGTATATTTTGGATCATATGTATATTTTGGGTCCTATTTCCAATTTTTATGATATATCCATTTTGGGCCAAATGTTTCTTTTGGGTCCCATGTAATTTTAGGCCCTATGCCAATTGTGGGCCCTATGTCAATTTTTAGAAAACTTATCTTCCCAGTTAAAAAAACATCTTTTCGGTGGAATGTTGAACTCTGTTGCTGGAAATAATTTTTGTTGTTTAAGATTTATCATTTTAGTTGAAAATTCATCGCTTTGGTTGAAAATTATTTATTTTTGGCTTAGAATTTAGTTTTTTAACTAAAAATGTAACTATTATATTTTTGGTTAAAAATATATATTTTTGATAGATTTTTAAAATTTTGAAAATTGATCTTCTCTAGTTGAAGATTCGATTATTTGATTGAAAAATGATTTATTTTATTGAAAATTCGCCTTCTTTGGTATAAAATTAATCCCCACTGTTGAAAATTAATCTATATTCGTTCAGGATTCCACTATTCTGTTGAAATTTCATCTTTTATTTTAATCTCTTTAGTTTTGTTGAAAATTCAACTTTTTGGTAAAAAATACTTTTTTTGTCAAAAATTGAACTATTTGCTTGAGGGTTAAACTAATTTGTTGAAAAAATTTTGACGAGTCAAGTTTTTTATTTTTTTATTAAGGATTCATCATTTTAGTTGAAAATTAATCGCTTGGTAAAATTTTTTTTTTTTTGAAAATTTATTTTTTTAACTGAAAATGTGACTATTTTATTTTTCGTTGAAAATTGATATTTTTATTAAAAATTGATCTTTTCTAGTTGAAAATCCAATTTGGAATTATCTTTTTTATTGACGAATAATATTTCCGGATGAAAATTCAACTGTTTCACAGAAAATTCGTCTTTTGCCTCGAAAGTTAAACAATTGGTTGAAAGAAAATGTAAGCTTACTTTTTCTTGGTTGAAAAATCTTTATTTGTTGAAAATTCGTATTTTTGGTAAAAATCAATTTAGTTGAAAATACGCCTTTTTTGTAAAAAAAATAATCTTTTTAGTCAAAAATTTAACTATTTGGTTAAAAATTCATTTTTTGGTTAAAAATTCATCATTTCAATGGGGAATTAATTTTGTTCGTTAATAATTTAACTATTTTATAATATAATATAAGTATTATAATTTTTGTTGAATAAAATAAAATTATTTTGTTGAAAAGTACCTTTTTTGTTGAAAATTCAACTGCCTTCTAAAAAATTTGCCTTGGATAAAAATCAACCTACTTTCATGAATATTTAACTATTTGGTAAAAATTATTATTTGTTTTTTTTTTTTTGAAAATTTGTTCAATATTCATCTTTTCTGTTTGAAAATTTAACTGCTTGTTTTGAATTTGAAATATTTTATTAAAACTTCCTTTTTTTCAAGATTAATCTGAAAATGTATATTTCCATTTTTAGTGGAAAATTTATCCTTTTTAAATTGAAAATTCAACCATTTAGTGAAAAATGCATGTATTTTGTTGAAAAGTAATATTTTTTGTTAGAATTAATTAATAATTTAAAATTAATCTGATTTGTTGAAATTCATCTCTTTGGTTGAAAATTTAATTATTCCGTTAAAATTTGTCTTTTTTGGCTAAACTCGTTAAAAATTCGTTTTTGTTATTGAAAATTAATTTTTTTAAATTAAAATTAGACAGAAAAGTCACATTTTTTGTTCACTCACCTTTGCAATTAATCACACAAGAAGCGCCTTCTTCACTAAATTCTTGAGCTTTACCTAAAACAAAATAATTTAATTATAAATTTCAAATACAAGTTAAAAAAAAATTGTATACATGAAGAATCGAACCTCCGCAAAGAATTGTGCAGCCCACAGATGAACCTGCACAGCAGTCTTCATTTTTTTCTATAAAAAGAATCAAGAATTGAAAACAAATTTTTGAAAATCAGAATTATTATTATTCCAATGATAGCATTTATTTTTATTTTATTTTTATTTTATTATACTCACTCGTCTGCTTTTTTGCACAACATTGAGACATTTTTTAAAATGTTTTTTTCTTCAATTTTTCACTTTGAATGCAATTTTAAATTACTGATGATTATTCCTTAGTTGTTAGAATATATATAGAAATTCTCCCGCCTTAACAATTTTATTGAAACTTTGATGAGTGCAAAATAAACGTACTGAGTGCACAACAAATGCACACTGACAATCAATAAAATGATTCACATAGAAGTTGTAATTAATCTATTACGCATACGCTAAACGTTATCAATCGCTCTAAAATCTCAAGAGCGTATTAATAATTTTAAGAATATTAGACTAATAAAATTTTTAATTAAAGTTAATTATTTTTTTCATTTCTTTACAATAATTGCTTATAAATACAAAAAATTATTATATTAGATATATTAAAGTTTTTCCTCTCAGGATTAATTTTCATTACAAAATAATTTATTTAATTATTTTATCTATAATTATATCTAATAGTATCTAATATCCAGACTACAATTTTCAATAAAAAATATCAATTTTCAACCAGAAATAAAACAGTTACATTTTCACTTTAAAAACAAAATTCTCAAACAAAAAAAAAATTAAACCAAAGCTAATTTTCAACTAAAATGATAAATCTTTAACAAAAAAAAAATGTATCGTCAAAAAAATTTTTTTACAAATTAGTTCAATTTTCAATCAAATAATCGAATTTTCAACTAGAAAAGATGAACTTTCAATAAAAAATTTCAATTTTAAACTTTTTTAAACTTTTCTGAATTTTCTGTCAACAACTTTTTTATTTTTTTTTTTTTTTTTTTAAATAAAATAGTTAAACTTTCCACTGTCTGGTTAACTTTTTAATTCAAGAGGACAAATTTTCTGTCGAAACAGACGAATATACAACAAAACAGTTGAATTTTTGAACAAAAAATAATTTTTCAACAAAATACTTGAATTCTTAAAAAATAATTATATTTTAAATAAAATAGTTCAACTTCTAACCAAATAGTTCAATTTTCAACCAAAAAGTTGCATTTTCATTAGAAAAAAGAAATTTCTACGAAAGCGGATGAATTTATAAATAAAAAAATAAAAAAAATAGTTGAATTTTCTGTTAAAAAAAATGAAAAAGTTGACTTCACGATCAAAATATGAATTTTCAACCAAGAAAAAAGTTTTTACGAAAAAAATTGAATTTTCAATCCAAAAGACGAATTTTTACCCAAAAAGGGTGACTTTCTAACAAAAGTGTTGAATTCTCTACCCAATAGTTGCATTTTTATCAAAAAAAATAGAATTTCTCTTAAAACCGATGAATTTTTATTTTTAAAAAACAACAAATTTTGAAAAAATAGTTGAATTTTCATCCAGAAAAGATTCCAGTTGATTTTTCAAGATCAAAATATGAATTTTTTAACAAAAAATAAGTTTCTATGGACAAAATTGAATTTTTCATCCAAAAAGACGAATTTTTTCGACCAAAAGGGATGAATTTTTAACGTAATAGTTTAATTCTCAACCAAATAGTTGAATTTTTATTCAAAACAGATGAAATTTGTACTAAAACAGATGAATTTTTAATTAACAAAAAAAATTTTTTTTTAATAGTTGAATTTTGATCAAAAAAAGATTGCAGTTCTCTTTTCAACACCAAAATAATAAATTTAACCAAAAATTAAATTTTCTACAAAATAGTCAAATTTAATTGTTGAATTTTAATCCAAACAGTTGCATTTTTTTCCAAAAAAGATTAAATTTCTCTCAAAACAGATGAATTTTCAATAAAAAAAAAAAAAAAAAATTTGTTGAATTGAATGTTCATCAAGAAAAGATTTCAGTTCTCTGTTCAACACAAAAATAATAATTTTAACCAAAAAATAAATTTTCTACAAAATATTTAAATTTTCAACAAAACAGCAGAATTTTCAATAAAAAAAGTATGACTTTTTCAACAAAACTGTTGAATTTTAATCCAAACAGTTGCATTTTTATCAAAAAAGATGAAATTTCTTTTAAAACAGATGAATTTATAATTAAAAAAAAATATATAAATAATTTTAAATAGTTGCATTTTCAACCAGAAATGATTTTTAGCTCTCTTTTCCAGAACAAAATATTAAATTTAACCGAACGGTAAATTTTCATAAAAATAGTTAAATTTTCAACAAAACAGCAGAATTTTCAACCAAAAAGTATGATTTTTCAACAAAATTGTTGAATTTTGAACCAAACAGTTTCATTTTTATCCAAAAAGATGAAAATTCTCTTAAAACAGGTGAATTTTTAATTTGAAAAAAAAAAATTTCATAAAAACAATTAAATTTTCATTCAGAAAAGATTTAAGTTCTCTTTTCAACACCAAAATATTGAATTTCACAAAAAATTAAATTTTCTACAAAATAGTTAAATTTTCAGTTAAAACAATAGTTTCAAACTCAAAAATTAATTTTCAACAAAATAGTTGAATTTAAAATTAAAATTTTTTTAAATTTCCATTAGTTTATTATTAGTTTTAAAAAAAGTGAATTTTTTACAAAAT
>CAKNXH010058313.1:20303-44524 GCA_932178445.1 Andricus quercusramuli | reverse complement strand
GTTTCGATTCCTTTGGAATAGAACCGAAGGGCTTATGACAAAGCCTCCGAACGTGTCCTCGGGTTGCGGATAGAGGGTCCCCGTACCAAGGGTTTCTGCTGAATATGGTTACAATAATTAATAAGCAGTCGCGGACAATTGTCCAGGGATGGTCCCGAAGGAATAACCCCTAAGCGAAGGTGCGAAAACCGTGCCGAAAGCTGAATGGCACCTGTATGAGGTGTCTTTAACGGTGATTCTGGGATACCGGGCGACGTCTCAGAGTATCAGCCTTATCCTTGCACGCGGGGCTCTACAAGGATGGACGAACCCTTTCCCTAGCTGCTCGTGGGAACAACAATGAAACCAACAAACCACCAAAATATTGTAGATGCGGTTCAAAAAGATCGAACGCGCAGAGCACCCGATAATGGATCGGCAAACAATGCCAATCATCCTAGAGTTCGGGGTGCTGAAAATAATTTAGATGGAAACACGACGACGAACCGGCGAAACGCCCATATTGAGTGGACGGATCAACTTAAGAATGACGTGCTAGACTGCTACGATGCCAGTATTATCCCTGTTCGCGGAGGCTTTATGGCGCGTATGCATACTCTGTGGTGCCAGAAACACCCAAACCTTTAACACGTTTCGCATCAGTCTTTGCGAAATCGAGCCGACTACCTCCGGAAAAATGGATATGTACGCGGAGCGCTTCCGCAACCTCTGCTTGAACAAGCTGCAGACGAAGATGAAACGACATTAAGACCAACCACAGAAAGCAGGCACCTTCTGGAAGATGATCGCGATTTCAGTATTAGGAGGAACATCAACATGCAAGTTCCTCTTGAGCCCCAAGATCTGGCTGAAATGGATGCCTCCCTTCGTGGAGATATCTCGCAAGAGTCCGACCTCTGGACCATCAATTGCTCAGTTTATGGTGCTGCGAGAGCTTTGGCTAATTCAAATCGAAGGCCGAAACCGACGATGGATCAAAAGACAAGAAGACGCTTGCATCAACTGAACAAGAAAATTGGATGGGCAAGGCAGAATGTGTCCCGTGTTCAACGTGTGATTGAATACATAACATCTGGTGGACCGTTCACGGAAAGAGTTCGAAAGTTCGGCCAAGAACTAAGGACCTTGAATCACACACTGAACAAGTCAAAGCTGCTGACAATCAAGCAGCATATTGTTGACAAAATAAGGCTGTTATCTGACGCAAGGTGGAGGATACAGAAGAGGGAGAGATGGATCAGGAAGAATCAACAGTTTCTTGTTGACCCATCACGCCTCTTCAGTGATCCCCCTGTTTTTGTAAAAAATCCAACCAAGCCCAAGGAGGTAGAGACTTTTTGGAGAGAGGTGTTTTTTTGAAAGACCACCCATCTCACGGATGTGAGACGTGGCCATAGGTGTATTTTACCGCGGTTCTACTGGGGGCTATTGACGTACAAGTTTCTAAAATTCTGAAAACTCTTCAGAAATTTGATGATTCAATAAAATTTTGATGATTTCACTAAATTCCGTCAACTTCTTTGGAATTATTTTAATTTTCCAAAACCGCAAAGACTATCAAGTTCTGAAATTTTTTTTAACATTTCGATATTTTCTTAATTTTGCAACATTGTTCATTAATTTGAAAATTGTCAAAAATTTTGATTATTTTCGAAAATCCTGCGCGTCATTGCATTTACATAAATCGGGGAACATTGTACATTTCAAAAATTCTGTAGATTAAGAAATTTGAATAATGCAAAACATTTTGGAAGTTTTGGAAATTCTGTAAACTTGAATAATACCGCTAATCTGAATGATAATTCAAATAATTATGATAAATAATTTTAATAGTTTGAAAAGTTTCTGACATTTGAGGTAAAAAGTTTTTGAAGATATATACTTCACATCATTCTAAAAATTCAAATATAATTGGAAATTCGAAAAAATTTTAGACTCTTTGAAAACTTTAACAAATTACCACATTCTAAGAAGTGTAAAATTTTTGTTTTCTAATTTATCGATACAGAATATTCTCAAGATAAAAGTAATTTGACGAAATTTGGAATTTTTTAAAATTCTTTCTACCCAGTATATAAAATTCGGCACTTGATCAGATTGATGAAAGTGGTGAATGAAAACCGCAGCGTCTCTTGCGAGGAAAAGCTTTGGCATGCTAATAAAGTCATGTCTTTTGTTGATGGAAACGCGGTTTTCAGATTGTTTTCATTGTTCTATAGCTGACAATGTGCAGGTTATAACAATTTAGGTTATAACCTTAATTTTTATATTACTTCAAGAATTCTATAAGAGGCAAATATGAGTTGCGGAAATTGGTAAACGTATTAATTCCTTATACGGGTAGCATACATTTTAGTGAACATTTTTCACTATAAATCCAGCTATTTGTAAAGTGCTTATTATTATTATTATTATTATTATTATTTTACATGTAGTGCATTTTTGTTTTCCAGTCTTTTCTATGAAAAAAAATTTAGAATAAATAGTATACATTTAAAAAATCTCTTACCGGTTGAAATTTACAGCTATAAAGGAAAAAGTGTATAATAACTGAAGCAGCAAATTTTGACAAGTTTTCTCCAAAATTATTCAATTAAAAATTTGGCAGAAGTGGGAATTTGTCCCTCTCGGTCGACGCTTATTTGCTTATGTGCATACCGCGTTTTAATTCAAGATGATGTCATCTGGAATTCACATGTGAAAATTTATGCGAGACTCAGACGTGACAAATATATATCAGATGAAACTTCACTGTGAAATCTTTTGCCGATGACGGTGATTTCTCATTTGTGTATGATTTTCCTTTGCCACTCCACGCTTACCGCGCTCGAATTCAAGATTATGTCATCTGGAATTCACGTGTGAAAAACGACGTGTGACTCACACGTGACAAATACATATAACATGAGAATTCACTGTGAAATCCTTTGCAGATCACGAGTGATTTTTCACGAGCACATCTTATCGAAATCATGCGTGAAATATCAAACGTGACTTTAACGTGATAATCACGGTGGCTATCTGGGATGTCATGTCATGTTGTGTGTCATGTGGCATGTGTCACAAGACATGACACATGGCATGACTTGACAGGACACATTAGATTATATGTAACATGATATGATACGATATGACATGACATGCGTCATGTCAAGTCATTTCATGTCATGTGTCACGTCATGTCATGTATCTTTCCCTGCATGACGCATGGAATCACATGATAAGACACATCACATGGCGTGGCACATGAAATGGCATGACACATGACACGGCATAATACATGACATGACATGGTATGACAATTGACACGATATGAAACATGACACATATAATGAAATGACATGACATGATACATGGCATGACACATGACATGACGTGACATGAAATGTCATGACATGACATGACACATGACATGGCAAGACACATGACATAGTATGTGACATAACATGACATGACATGTTATATCATGTCATCTCACGTGTCATGTGTTGTCATGTCGTGTCATGTTATATATCGGGTCACGTCTCTTGTCATGTGATTTCATGTGTCATGCCATGCCATGCCATTTCATGTCCTGACAAATGACACTTGACATGAAATCACATGACATGAAATGACATGACATGACCTGACATCATGGCACATGACATGAAATAACATTTCATGTCATTTTTTGATATGTGCCATATGTCATGTCATGTCTTGGATTATGTCATGTCGTGTTATGTGTTATGTCATGTCGTGTTATGTGTTTTGTCATGCGTCATGTCATGTTACATATCATCTCATGTGCCATGTCAAATCATGCCATGTGTCATGTCGTGTGACACATGACTGATAACACAGAACATGACACATGACATGACACATGAAACGACACATGACATGACACATGAAATGACACATGACATGACACATGAAATGACACATGACATGACACATGACCTGACACATGACCTGACACATGACCTGACACATGATATGACACATGAAATGACAAAAAAGATGACACATGGCATGGCAAAGCATGTGATTTCTTGTCGTGTCATGTGTCATCTCATGCAATGTCGTATGTCATGTAATTTCATCCCATGCCATTTTGTGTCACCTGCTGTCACGCCATAAACTGTTGTTGTGTCATATCATGTCATGTCATGTGTCGCGCCATGTATCGTGTCATGACATGATATATTTTTTGACATGAAAATATATTGTCTGAGATTTGATATCTTTCGTCGCTCAGTTGCCGTGTGAAGTTGCATCATTGACATTCATAACCTTTTGCAAATTTGAATAAACGCGGCGGGACATTTACGCTTGACCTCTTCAAGCGCGTTGTTAATTGGTCGAGCTTTGAACCTCTATAACTCCTTAATTAAGAATCTTATTAATTTTTGGTAAGAATCATTTTCGATTCAGTTTTTCTCAAGGAATACAAAAATAACCAAATGTGTTTGGAGTACCCGGACACCCTGTATATTGCTTAAAAAAATATTTAAAACTTTCTAGATTAATGTCTCTTAAAGAAAAATTTGATAAAATGGTTTTTGTTCGGAAAAAATTGAATTTTCACGTTTTTTTTCCAAGAGTTTGTTCTAATTCAGAATTCGTGAATAATTAGCGCCATCTGTCGACCGTAGTCAAATCTCAGGTCGCTTTCACTCCGTGTATTATGGGTAATGGGCTTGACTTGAATCGAAGCTTTTGTCACATAACCTGACTATAATATTCAGCGTGAATTTTGAGTATCGTGATGAGAATGTGTTCTGTAGTATTGAAGTTTTGAGAAAATTCACTCAACATCGCGACAAAGAGCATTTTTGTTTTTGAAAACGAAGTGGAAATTTTTTGAAGGAGCAGTTTGAGAATTTGTTCACAACGAATAATGCTGCTGTAAGATTTTAATAATTGTATTTTATATGTATTTTTCTTCAAGTAGTATTCTTATTTTCTCGTAGGCAGTGTCGATGATATACGAGCTTAGTCGTTATTTCGTCATGTGTATAATTAGCCTATTTGGGCCTCATTTGAGAGAAAATTTCTTACTTATTAAGTTCGAGATGTTCGTCTGGCTATTCTGGACGAACGGCCAAAAACGTTATTGACATTTGTTCAGAAATTCAGAACGAATAGACAAAAACGTTACCGCTCCTCTTCCGGAATTTTCAGAGGTATTAAGTAAACTAATTAAATTAAAAAGCGTTTTTGATGAAATTAATTTACGCAGCAAGTACGGATGGCATCGAAGCTGTTCTCATGGTGAATATCAAAGGTTGTGGATACCCACCAACAGTGGACTGTGAAAAATACACTCGGGAACTGGGCTACGAGGGCGCGAAATTTCCTTGCCACTATAGTCGAGTGAACTCAAGTATAGTGATGGCAGACTATAATCGTGAAGCACAAGTCGCAACAATTATGCATTTCTTCGCTGCACCTTTCATCGTAACCTTGGCGACAAGTGTCGCCCTCTGCGTTATGCATTGTGATTGCAGGTGCTCTGCACCATTATCAAGACAGCCCCCAAGGGGTATGAGAAGACCTAGGCCTAACGATCTCAGGTAAATATATCCTTTAGTGGCATGACCTTAATTTATTTTGATTCTTTGCAGCCCTAACCCAAAAGAAGAGGACATAACAGGTATATAAAACTGAGTGTCGAAAGTTACGCGAAAATAATTAAGATAGCGTGAAACTGGCGCGGCGGTCTGAGATTAGTGGAAAACTAATCCTTTTCCCAGCTCGTCCAATAAAACTTGTAAAATTTTCAAAGTTTCGCGTAGGTACAGCCGAAGCCTACATAAAACAAGTTAAAGTTGATAATGCATGTATTAGGACGTGGATTATTACAATAAATATTTATTCATGCGTATACTATAAATATATATATATATATATATATATATATATACACATATAATTTAGAAAAAAAGAGTTAAACAACAACCGCAGGGTCCTACTAAGAGCAACCGCCATCTAAAAAATGTCAATAGCCCCCAGTAGAACCGCGGTAAATCACACCTATGGCCACGTCTCACAACCGTGAGATGAGTGGTCACAGGGCACAACGAAATGACAACGACAGGCTGGAGAAACCCTTGTGTTTCTTGAGGAGACGAAGCGACTTAAGGATGACAGCTTTCTGCATCCATCTCACAAGTGCCTTGGCATATTTTTGGCACGCGGGTATGGCTTTAAGGTTACGAGCCAGCGATAGTTTCGGACCTCCGAGAGCACCAATCACAAGGACAATTACTCGCACCAAATACTTTGGGTACAGTCGTTGCAGCTCTCTCTTAAGGGGGGATCCTGCTTCAGGAGGCCTAAAAAAAGCGTTTTTGGGAGGATTTTCTTTGGACAGAAAAAAATAAACAAGTCTAGCGATCTTTTTAGAATATTTTAATATATATTTAAACATTACGAAAAAAATTTCTTTGAGAGAAAAATATTGGCGGGATTTAAAAGAATCGGCGGGATTTAAAATAACGACGGGATTTTAAAAAATATCGGCGGGCAAGATGGAACTCGTAATTTTCATGTGAAACAAACAAACCGAAAAAAAAATTAATTTTCATTTGTTTTTCTTCTATGTGAACTAAGAAAAACCCAACAAAATTGCAAATTCAAAATTTTTCTCAAGTTTGAAGAAAATTTGCTTTTTGCCACAACAAAAAATGATTTCAATTTGCTAAAAAAGTTGTTTAAACATTTTTTACCTTGAATCTTTTTAGTTCAAATAGGAGAGAATACAAAACTGAAGCTAATAAGCCTCAGTTCGTTTTGATTGGTCGACTAGTTTTCTTGCAATCACGCCCGCCAGTTCAGAAAAATCGTAAAAACGAAAAATCGAGAAAACACGCTTCAAAGTTTGCCAGAGCGCTCGTATGCCTGCTTGACACCCCACCGCGTTTAGCCCTGTATCTTTGAAAATACTGAGAATCAGCCTCTATGACTTTAAATACATATTCTTAGATATATTAGGAATATATTTAATCAATAAAAAAAATTGATTTTTTGAGCCTTCTAAAGCAGGATCCCCCCTTAAGGTCTTGATACCACTCCTCCTTTTCTTACTCCTTTGCAGTAATGTTGTATTCGGACGGAGCCGAGAATTCGATCACGATAATAGTTCGTTTCTCGAAGTCTTAGAGAACAATGTCAGGTCTCGAGTGAGGAACGGAGACTGCTGCCCGAAAATCATAGTTCCAGAAAGTTTGGCACTTCTCATTTCGGACAATTGAATCTATATCCCTTGGAGCGTTCGGCAGGGCAGGGTCGCGACCAACACCGTAAGAGCGACAAACATGGTAATAAAGTACTCTCAGGGCTGCATTATGTCTATAGATGCACGTCGTTCCTGCGTGGGTCGGACACCCAGATAGTATGTGTTCTAGGTACTCATTGTGTGCATGACACGCTCTGTATTCTCCTCCTTGCGTCAGATAACAGCCGTATTTTGTCAACAATATGCTGCTTGATTGTCAGCAGCTTTGAATTGTTTAGTGTATGATTCAAGATCCTTAGTTCTTCGGCGAACTTTAGAACACTTTTCGTAAACGGTCTACCAGATGTTATGTAGTCAATAACATATTGAACACGGGACGCATTCTGTCTTGCCCATTCAATTTTCTTGTTCAGTTGATGCAACCGTCTTTGGGTCTTTCGATCCATCGTCGGTTTTAGCCTTCGATTTGAAGCAGCCAAAGTTCTCGCAGCGCCATAAACTGAGCAATTGATGTTCCATAGATCAGACTCTTGCGAGATATCTCCAAGAAGGTAGGCATCCATTCCGGCCAGGTCTTGGGGCTTAAGAGGAACTTGCATGTTGATGTTCCTCCTTGTACTGAAATTGCAATCATCTTTCAGAAGGTGCCTGCTTTCTGCGGTTGGTCTTAATGTCGCTTCATCTTCGTCTGCAGCTTCATCAAGCAGCAGTCGGGGAAGCGCTCCGCGTACATATCCATTTTTTGCAGGTAGTCGGCTTGATTTCGCAAAAACTGATGCGAAACGTTCTGAAGCTCTGGGTGTTTCTGGAACCCAGAGTATGCATACGCGTTATAAAGTCTCCGCGAACAGGGATAATGCTGGAATCGTAGCAGTGTAGCACATCATTCCTAAGCTGATCCGTCCACTCAATATGGGCGTTTCGCCGGTTCGTCGTCGTGTGTCCATCTAAATTATTTTCAGCTCCCCAAACTTTAGGATGATCGGCATTGTTTGCCGACCTATTGTCGCGAGCTCTGCGCGTTCGATCGTTTAGAACCGCATCTACAACATTTTGGTGGTTTGTTGGTTTCATTGTTGTTCCCACGAGCAGCTAGGGAAAGGGTTCGTCCATCCTTGTAGAGCCCCGCGTGCAAGGATAAGGCTGATACTCTGTGAGGTCTCCCGGTACCCCAGGGTCACCGTTAAAGATACCTCACCCAGGTGCCATTCAGCTTTCGGCACGGTCCTCACGCCTTCGCATAGGGGTTATTCCTTCGGGACCATTCCTGGACAATTGTCCGCGACTGGTTATTAATTATTGTAACCATATTCAGCAGAAGCCTTTGGTACAGGGACCCTCTATCCGCAACCCAAGGACGCGTTCGGTGACTTTGTAATAGGCCCTTCGGTTCTATTCCGAAGGAATCGAAACCGAAATATATATATATATAGTTTCGGTTTTGGTCGCGGACAATTATCCAGAGATGGTCCCGAAGGATTAACCCCTAAGCGAAGGCGTTATAAGCGTGCCGAAAGCTGAATGACACCCAGGTGAGGTGTCTCAAACGGTGACCTGAGATACCGGGCGATCTCGCAGAGTATCAGCCTTATCCTTGCACGCGGGGCTCTGCAGGGATGGTCGAACACTTTCCCTAGCTGCTCGTGGGAACGACAATGACAACACCAAACATAGTTGTAGTAAGTGCGGTTCAAAACAATCGAACGCGCAGGGCTCCCGACAATGGGTCGGAGAAACAATGCCGACTACCCTAGAGTTGGGAGAGTCAATCAAGACGGAGTCAATGCGATGGACCGGCGGAATCTCAATAATTTTGGGTGGACGGATCAACTCAATGACGACCTGCTAGAGTGCTACGATAGCAGTATGGCCCCCGAGCGGGAAGGTTACGTGGCACAACTGCAGGTTCTGTGGTGCGAGAAACAGCCAGAACTGTCGCACTTTTCGCGCCAAAGTCTGCGAAACCATGCCGAACAACTTCGTAACAGTTATCCAATAGACGAAGAACGATGCTTCAAGACTCAACTGGATGATGAGCTTCGTGAAGATTTTTCCGAAGAATCCGACCTCTGCACTATCAATTGTGGTGTATACAGTGCAGCGAGAACTTTGGCAGATGCAAACCGTAAAACAAAATCAACGGTTGACCATAAGACCAAAAGACGAATACATCAAATCAGCACAAAGATAGGCTGGGCAAGACAGTACGCGTCCCGCATTCAGTCTGTAATTGACTACATAACATCTGGCAGGACATCTGGTCGTCACACAATTAACAAGTCAAAGCTACTGACCATCAGGCAGCTTATTGATGACAGAATACGAGTACTATCTAACGCTAACGGAAGTCGAGAGCGGCGGGAGAGGTGGGTCGAGAAAATCAACAGTTTTTGTCTGGCCCATCTCGACTCTTCCAAGACCCTCCAGTTACTGTCGACCATCCGCCCAAACCAGAGGAGGTCGAAGCATTTTGGAGAGAAGTCTACGAGGTCCAGCATCCACTTCGAGAAGACTCAAAGAACATAAATAGCTTCAAGGAGCTGTGCAATGCCCTCTTAACAGCTGAGGAGGAATGCCCACCTATCAATTCCAAGGAGGTGAAAAACGTATTAAGAGGCATGAAGAACTATTCCGCTCCGGGTCTAGATGGTATCAAGACCTTCTGGTTGAAGAAGTTTCCTTCAACCCACCAGCATCTGGCCCGAATTTTTACCTTATATCTAAAGTCGGAAGAGCCTATTCCGGATTGGTTGGTGGAAGGGCGCACAGTGCTCCTGCCGAAAACGGGCAACTTAACTGAGCCTTAGAATTACAGGCCAATAACTTGTTTGAACACACTGCATAAGATCTTTACAGCTATCCTAAATGATAGGATTCTTCGGAAAATTGGACCTGTGTGGCGAGAGGTGTATGAACAACGTGCCTCAAAGAAAGGCGTAGCAGGATTTCGGGAGAACCTGCTCATCGATATATGTGTTTGTGAAGACGCAGCATCCTATCAGCGATCCCTATCGATGGCCTGGATTGATTACCGGAAAGCTTTCGATTCAACCTCCCATAGACTTATCATCTATCTGTTGGAAAGCTTGAAGGTTCATCCAAACATCGTGAGGTGCATAGAGAGAGTAATGCCGCTTTGGAAAACCAGATCTAGTTTCTCATCTGGAAAACATCGTGTGATCACTAACAGTGTCACCTTTCAGAGATGTGTGTTTCAGGGCGACACCACGAGCCCTCTTCTCTTTTGCCTCATATTATTGCCACTGTCTCTCGCACTTCGTCATTCCGAAGGATACCTCTGTGGCAAACCTGGAGATCAAAAGCATAAGGTCACTCATGTATATTACATGGACGATCTCAAGATGTATGCTAGAAATATAGAGAAACTACATCAAGCTCTAAAAATTGTCAAAGGGCACACTCAAAAGATTGGAATCGAGTTCGGGTTAGAGAAATGCGCCACGGTTAATTTGAAGAAAGGAAAATTTAATGGCATCCCCGAAGACCCTGAGCTCGTCGACAGAAGCACCATACGACACCTTAGCGCTGGAGAGACCTATACATCCCTCGGCGTGCCACAGAGCCGCATTCAGGACGTGACATCTATACAGGATACTCTCCGAAGCAGATACAAACGTCTCGTCCGGCAGATTTGGTCTTCCGATCTGTCGGCTAAAAACAAAGTATCTGAAATGAACATGCTTGCCGTCCCGGTAGTACTGTATTCATTTGGAGTAGTTCCATGGACGAAGGAGGAGCTCAGATCCTCTGATATGAGGACGCGAAAGGTTTTGTACATGAACAAAAGCATGCACCTTAAGTCTTCTGTTCCGCAACTTAAAATCTCACGCCGTAAAGGTAGTCGCGGAATACTGAATCTTGAATGTCTTCACAACAGGTTTATTTTGGGTACAGTACATATAGTTGCAAAGGGACAAGACCCTCTTCTTAAAATGGTCAGGAAACATGAAGAAGCGGGCAAAGGGTTGTTTCTGTACAAAGCAGCGGAGGAGGCTGCTGAGACACTCGGCCTTGACTTAAATACCATGGGTGAGCAAAATGCATCAAATCTGCTCCATCTTGAATACTCACTTCTGAAGGGCCGCATTAAGAAAGCACAGGAGAAAAACTTCCGCGAAGAGCTACCCGACAAGAGGATGCACGGCATCTTCCAGAGAAATGTGGAGGATCAGTCGATGTCTTCTGAGCTAACGTACGCTTTCCTTAAATCATCCGGATCAAAGTCGGGCACGGAGGGTTTCATTTTGGCATGTCAAGACGATGTCATTTCAACTCCAGCATACCGTCGCCACATTTTGAGCCAAGACATTCCAGATGATAGCTGCGGAGCGTGTCATGCACACCCCGAGCATTTAGAAACGAACCATGTTCGTTATCGAATTTTCGGCACTAGCTGACAAAAACGTCACAGCCAAGAAAAAAAAAGAAAGAGAGGTATAAGGATCTTATGAGGGAGTTGCGACGGCTATACCCGGAATATTCTGTTAAGCTAATCGTCTTAATCATCGGCGCTCTTGGAGGTGCCAAAGTTTCACTGGTTATTATCCTGAAAAGCATCCCTGTGTGTCAACAAAATGCTGAGACACTTGGGGGAAAAATGCAGAAGGCGGTCGTCCTTGGTTCGCTCCTATCTCACGGTCGTGAAACGTGGTTACAGCTGAAATTTTACCGCGATTTCGCTGGGAGGGGTGCAATTTTTCAGATTAGCATCCGCTCCCGGCAAAATCCTGCGGTTTGTCCTTATGACCATATATATATATACTTTGAATAGTATACGAAAAAAAAATCAATTTTCAATCAAGAAAATATTGTTACGAATACGAACGATGCAATATTTTCTTGATCTAGTAAAATGTTTCTTGTCCCAAGAAAATGTACTAGGTTGAAGAAACATGATTTTCTCTGTTCAAGCAAATTTTCTTAAGACATGAAAAATTGTCTTGAGCATGAAAGTATTGTATCGTCCGAATTCAAACTAACATTTTCTTGCTTCAATGTTTTTTTTCCAAATGGCGACTTTTTTTGCAAATAGTATTTTGCAGTTTGAAGATGGCTTATTTTAGAAACTGGTGAAAAAGCTGCGCATGCGCACTTTCAATATGAGGTACTTTAGACACTTTTTTTTTACGAGGGCTGGTGAATTATTATAGTGATGCCATCAAAGACCCACTAAAAAAACAACCCTTTCCTTCTTGCCAGAAATCCCCCCGGAACTGCTTTCGCATTACTTCAGGGGGTGCCATTTCTTTGCCTACTAGGGATCTTATCCCAACCAGAATGTACGCATCGTCCTCAGCATGTGCGTTGGTACCGCACATCGGGCTCGTCGGCTTTCGACATCCTGGTTGGGGGTGATAGGTTGGACTGCCTCTCATTTTCACTGGTTTCTTCCTTCCTTCTTATAGTCTCTGTCACCTTGCTGATCAGAAGAATCAAGATGCACGCATGGTTCTCAGTTGCGCGAGGATATCACGCATCGGGCTCGTCGGCCTGCGGCATCCTGTTTTTCTCCCTTTCAGTGCGTGACCTCCTCTAAGAATTAATTCTCGCGTTACGCTGGTTTTCTTCATATTTCTTTTGCCGAAGCACTTCCTGTATGTAGTCTGCCACTTGGGCCCATTTAGTTCGGCATTCAAACATCACTCCAACGATGTTTTCAGGCTTGATGCTGTTGACTTCCTTTTTAAGTCTTCTTCTTAGTTGGAGCCAGCGGTCGCACACGTAGGTGTGGTATGCGTTGTCGCACTCTGCCCCGCAGTACACGCACTCTGGACTTCTCATTTTCTCCACTTTATGCAGGTAGGCTTGGAAGTAGCCATGACCCGAGAGAAATTGGGTCAAGTAATAATTGACTTCGCCATGATTACGGTCAATCCGGAGATCGAATTTTGGAATCAGTCTTGCCGTCCATCTTGCTCCGCTATCTCTCTCCCACTGTCGTTGCCATCGCTCTTCCGTTAAAGTTCTGGTTTCTGCTTTTGCGGTCTTCTTTTCAACCTCCGAAGATGTCTCGAATATCCGTTTTCTCTCAGATGCCAGCAGATCTATTGGGATCACTCCCGCGATGGACAGTGTAGCCGGTTCTGAGACATTACGATGAGGTGAGATGATTCTTTGTGCTCCTGTCTTCTGTACTGATGTCATCCGGTATCGATACTTCTTCACTTTCAACGCATCAGCCCAGATCTCACTTCCATAGAGCATGTTAGAATGCGCGACTGACTCTCTCTTGCTTGGTCTTGGCCCGTTCACGTTTGCCATAAGCCTGCTTAAAGTATGTGAGCTTCGTGTTAGTATTCAGACCGTGGTGTTTAACCACGGGTTTCGTACAGATCTCCTTAGAGCCTACCTGTATTGGTATCACAGTTGGTATACGCTTCCTGGTGATCAGAACCTACTCAGTTTTCTCCATTGCCAGGTCGAGCCCATGGTCTTCCATCCATTTCATCACCCGGCGCATAACCTGGTTCAGCTTCCACTGGATTTGATCCATGTCCCGTGCCACAATCACTGCCAGGATGTCATCAGCATATCCAGACAGATATGCCCCGTCTGGCATCTCCATTCGTAGGATTCCGTCGTAGAAGATGTTCCAGAGATCAGGTCCTAGGATCGATCCCTGGGCAGATCCGGCCGTCACTCTCCTTGTCTTTGGTCCTTCCGTGGTGTCGTACATCAGGACTATCTTGCTCAGGTAGCTCATGAGAATGCGCAGCAGGTATTTCGGTACTCGGAACTCTTCTAATGCATCTATCATATTGCCCCATCTGGCCGAGTTGAATGCATTTTTAAAATCCAACATGGCCAGAAGGACGATCTTTCTAGTGGCATGATTTCCTTGTTGAGCCTGGTTCACCGTATTCACTATCTCTCGGATAGCATGTACCGTGGAGCGTCCTCTCCTACACCCGTACTGCCTCTCAGACAGATCTCTAGCTGCCAGTATAGCTGTCGTTAGGCGAGGTTTCAGCATCTTTTCAATGAGCTTGCCTGCTATGTTTAGCATACACAGCGGTCTGTAGGCTCCTGGTGATTTTGGGTCTCCCTTGTTTTTACTATTGAGCACCAATCCCTGTATTTTCCAATTTTTAGGAAAGATTCCTACTTTTAGGCAGCAGTTAAACATATCAAGTAGAGCCTGCGGACTGGTGCGGGCTACTACTTTAAATGCCTCTACTGGTATGCCGTCTGGTCCTGGTGCTTTCCTATTTTGTAAGGAGCGCACTGCTACCATGAGCTCCTCTTTGCTGAAGTGTGGCACATTGGCTTCATCCCTTTCGTAATTGTCCCCTCCCCTCGTCGGATTATTGGGAAAAGTCCGTCGACTATCGTCTGCATTACCTTGGCTTCCTTATTAGCACACGAGGATAGTGCTCCGAGCTTCCTTGTCACCAGCTTATACCCCAAGCCCCAGGGGTCATTATCCACTTCTTGGACTAATCCCTTCCAGCTCTGAGCCTTACTGGTATCGATAGCTCTGCGTAGCTCTTTTTTAGCGTTCTTAAAAACTGCTACTCTTTTACCCGCCTCGCCAGTATCTCGCTTCGTTATGCGAGTGGCTTTCCTTCTGCTCCGTAGGTAGTGCCTCTTGAGATCCGCAATTTCCTTGTTGCACCAGTAGTTGGGGTATCGATTTTCGCGTTGTCTTCGTCGCGGCATTGATTCGTTACAGGCTCGATGCCTTCTGTTATCACTTGGGATAGTTTGACTTCGTCCATTTTGAAGACTCTTCTCTGAAGACTTTGCAGGCCCCTGATCCAGGAACATCATTTGATGACAGAATTTTGAAGGCACAAGATATAATTAAAATAAAATAAAAATCAGAATAGTAAGGGGCAATTATGGGCCACCACACAGCCTACCCCCACTCCTCGGTGTTTGCCCAGCCGCCTGGTATGGGTTGTAAATAAGTGAAATGCATACACAAACATATAAAGTATAGAATTGTATTTTATTCGAAAATGGTTGTTATTTGCATTTAAATTTATAATATTCAAATATTATTATTTATAGTTTTGGGGAAAACGTTGAAATCAGCCTCTGAAAAAAATTCATCTAATTATAATATTTACAAATATATACATATATACAATTTAATTATAATATTTACAAACATATACGTATACAATTTAATACATATCGAAACTAACTCAGGGTAAAGGGAAGCTTATGAAGGGGGAGGTGGGCAAAGGGATAAATATGAAGGAGGAGGTGGTTGTTGGAAGGGTACGGATATTGGCGGAAGCATGGAGGTAAATCGGCTTAATGTGGTATGGCAGGTGGGAAACATGGGTTGTTGTTGTTGTTCTTTGGTGTAGGGTTCGGAGAGCGACTCTTGAGAGCGGACTCTATCTCTGGTGTAGGGATGTTTTTGCCCAAGAGCACGTCTTTGAGCCCGCTCTCCTCGATGACTAGAGAGACTGAGAATACTTGCTGGAAACAGAGGGTAGGGCTGAAATAAAATAGGCCCCGTGGACCAAACACGCGATCGGTGACGGTCCTAGCCCACTGGGAGTGCTCCGAAATATGTTCGGTCTTTCCGCCGTCATGGTGTAGAGCTGCTGCAAGCTTGCTCTGCCGAGATGTAAGCTGCGACCGGGCATCATGAGCCAGCCCCTTCGGGCCTTGATCGGGGAGTGCGAGGTGGCTGCAGGTATCGGAACCTGAAGTGCTCCGGGCAAGTCCGGTCGATCCGTGTATTCCGGGACCGGTTAAACAAAGGCTGGGCCCCAGAGTACTGGGGTAGGACTTAGGTCCGTGGGTATACCTGTGCCCATCTATTTCGGCCCGCCCCTCCACGCACGATGTGCTGGTCATTACTTTACTATGGCTTACAAGTACAAGAGGAGCTGGACCTTAGCAGATGCTTTGACGTGGTGGAAGATGACGAGCTGAAGTCGGATGCTGCCAAGATGCGGTGGCGCTTCCGAAGCTCACAGGATGAGCTGAGAGTGGAGCACAGAAAGGTACTGTTGTGCCTTAAAAAAATAATGGAGATGTGCGAATCAGGGAAGGACACGGATCCGGACCTGATGGAGCTGATGGAGGGTGCTCAAAGAGCCATGAGCAAAGCTGGATATAGGGTTAGAGCCCCAAATCGACAGTTTGGGTTCTACGAGGAGAGTATCAAAAGGGAGCTCAGAGAGAAGATAGGTGAGAAGCTGAGAAAGTAATCCGCCGGAAGAAGCGATGGAGAGGGAAACGACCCTCAACTCGCCCAGCGCATCTGGAGTTGAAAAGCCAGCCCTGAAAAAGACTAGGATGCAGGAAGGTGCCGCCTGGACTAAGCTTGGCAGGAGAAGGAGCAAAAAGGAGAGGACGGAGAAAAAAAGAAGTCGGAGAAGGAGGTGGTGCCTCAAAGGGACACTCTGCCCGATAAGGACCAAGGAGCTCCGAAGAAGAAGAAAGGGAGAATCTCCTGGGAGGCCGTGATACCACACCAGCCCCGGGAATGAAATATTCAGATGTCCTGAGGGACATCCAGAAGAAGGTGAAGCCTGAGGACCATGGCGTGAATGTCAGGTCTATCAGGCAGACGAAGACGGGCGACGTCGTCATTGAGGTGGGTGCCAAGGCGGAGGAGTGGCGGCACTTTGGTGATGCCATCTCGGAGGCCCTCGGACAAGTCGGGTGGTCCGACACCTCGTTCCGAAGGCGCAGGTCGTGGTCTACGACTTAGTCGAGACCACGGAGGCTGCTAATGTGGAGGCAGCGGTGAGGACGGCCCTGGGAGAGCAGCTTAGCTCTCCATCTAGGGTAAGCCTCACCAAAACGAGCAGGAGAGGCTGCATCCTAGCTCTCGTCGAGCTGGGTGCGGCCGCTGCTGCCAAAATGGAGAAAATTGCCCGACTGAAGTTGAGCTGGGTGAACTGCCGTGTGAAAGCACATAGCGCCGAAATCCGGTGCTACAGGTGCCACATTCTGGAACACGTTACCCGAGAGTATGCCGCGGAAGATCGCAGCGAATTCTGCAGGAGATGCTTCAAAGAGGGTCATAAGACGGCAGAGTGCCAGAATCTTGATTGAAAACCCCGCATACCCGCAACTTCCACAGTGAAGTAGAAGACGCAGAAGAAGAAGTCTCAAGCGAAATGTCGAAGGCCGACGAGGCCGTTGAGCGGTACCACCGCTATACTAAGAAGACCAGAAGAAGCCCTAGTAGGATAAGAAACGGCACCCCCTGAAGTAATGCGAAAGCGGTTCCGGGGGGATTTCTGCCAAGGAGAAAGGGTGGTGGTTCTTAGTGGGTCCGTTGGTGGCATTATTATAATGACAAAGTTGATTTTGTATAATGTATAATTATACCCAAGGTATAATTGAATATTATATATGTCAGGGTCATTGTAGTGATGCGACTAAGATCCCCATAATACCGAGAAGTGCGGACCCTTCACGGTGCGTTCTTGAACGTTTTCCACCTTCCCTCGTAAAAAAATCGTGAAGTTTTTTGACACTACTTTTATTGGTCAGATGCTTCAGTGTATTATTAGCATCCAACTCGTCCATACTTGGGGAGTACCCAGTGGCTTGACCACTGACTGAAGGCCTGTTGCCCCTGCTTGTCCAACGATCTGTGAAATAAAAAATAAGATTAAAATTGTTGTAAATATTGTTATACGTACTGTGTGTACTACTTCGTGTTGATGTGAGGAAATGCGTTGATTGGTAAGTATTGAATTAAAAAAAAGTACCATTTGCTTGATTTGAGGTTACTTTGTTGTTTTCATATTTCGAAGCAGTAAAAAATAAATTGAGAAGGATATAAATAAAAGTCTTTTTGAGAGATTAGGAGGTTCATTATTCAAGCAAAATTTGTCGTTTATAAAAATGTCTTTGTTAGAAAAATGAAAAATCTTATTCTAAAACATAATCTCAAATGTAAAGCCAATTAATCCTTTACATTATTTTACGTATGAAAAATCTTTTTTATATTTATCAATTTTGATAATTTTGATAATATAGTAAAGCAGAATGCGGAAAAAATTTCTATCAGAGATTTGTAAGTTAATTTTCTTATAGTTTTCAGGGGAACCGCAAGATAGCGCTGATTTTGAAGCCAAGTCTTCAAAAAGATACATGGGAGTGCCACCACTATGATCGCGAACAGAATTGAAATTGATTAGCTGGTGATTATCAAAGTTCAGGGTAATACCTTTAGCTTTGTATACAGCAGAGTCGCTACCATCTGCTGAAAGAGCTATGTATGCATGAAGTTTGGGCCGCGCTGAAACAAAGGAACGTATGTAACTTTCTTTCCTGTAATCTTTTTCTAACTCACTGGCCATGTCACCTAAAAGTGAACCTACTAGTGGAGTGTACTCACCATGGGTGCCGTGAGTGACATATATACACGAATCTGTATCATAATATAGAACACGACGATCTGACTGTTCCAAATACTCGTACAGTTTTAATCGTGCCTGTGCAGAGGTGTACGCTGCAATGACAACGTTTGTATTAGCTGCGGGGGTTGCAACTTCTTCCCTGCACACCCAACAAACGTACAACATGCTTTGATTTGCAGGCACGATGTCTTTGACCTCGATTTCTGGGTTAGTGAGGAGACGCAATAGTTTTTCTCGCGCGCGTATAATTTCTGTTGGCGGTAAATTATTAATTTCTACAAACTTACCCCAGGAGGAGTTAAGACACAGTTTCGCGACGGAACGCAACCCCGGATTTTTTATTATTTTATCACGATCAAGCCTAATACCCTCCACCAATTCATATTTACGAATGTATTCGAGCTTTGAAACTTCATCAATACAGTATGATGGCCAACCACTTGCCTCCTGTTTAATCTTTAGGAACATATTAATATATCCTGCGATATGTTAATCCATCGGAAACCCATGTACCTTCCAACACACGCTGTGACTCATCTTCATACGAACACTCGCCCTGTTCCAGAGTTTCATAGCATGTGCGACATAGAAAAAACATGAGTTCCTCGTGTAAACGAACCGGCAAAAGAGGATGATAAGGCTTCAGTGGAGGTAAAACTGTACATAGTACTAAACCCTTGACGTTCGTAAGATCAGAATTTGGAATTGTAAATTTCTTTCAATCTTCTGACCCTACATATCCAGTTGGGTGACCTACAGGGAATTTTCCTACCTTCAAGATGTACGTATACAGTGAACAAATACCTTTGTACTCGATGATCTCTCCGTCTTTCACCTCGTAAAAGTATTTTGTGTTCCCTGTTCGACCGCCCTAAAATGCATCGCGAGGGTTTAATACCTTATTAGTTTTTGATGGAGGGTGGTCATTAAGAAAATCTTCGAGATTGCTGTCCGTATTTTTGAGGCTATTGAACTCACATTCCCATATATGTATGAGTTATCCGTATCTTTTTATTTTATCCGACCGCGCACGTGTCTTTTCTTATCGCTCATTCATGGATTCTCCGATATTACTAAGTTTTTTCATCTCTATCGAAAGGATAACAGGGCTTGCAACCATTCTAGAAAACGCTATGAAATTCGAATACGCGACGAGTTCTCGTAGCTTCATCTTCCAAGAAGCCATCTACTATAGGGCCTTCTTGAAGACGATGCTCTCGAGCTCTACCAGCGTGACGAATAATAATATTAAGATCCAGCTCCATTGATAAGAGCCATTCAATACCAACCCTGGATTGGAACCCTGGAGCCACCTCTTGGAATTATCCCAATCATATTTTTTCGTAAGAAATGCTTCTGAAAGAACCGGTTGCAAGTCGATGCAATAGTGGGGGCCTCTGTGAAAGGACAAACATTTTCACACCCGAGAAATATTTTACGAAATGCGATACATGCACAACGTACAACATCTATATCGTTTTTACAGAACGAAACAAGCTCTTCCCAAAAATTAAATTGATACTGTGGATCACCACTTTGTTCCTCGTACCAATTAAAAAATTCTTGTCGAGCTTTTTTCGACATTGTACCCGGAGAATAAAATTGAATTGGTAGAAGAGGTCCACCATAGTTTGTATTTTCTGGAGGAATAAAAAGATGTGGAAACGTTTCTTTCTTTTCGCCTACCCCCACTAATTCAAATTATTACGGTAATGCGCTGAGAGGTAATTGAGAATGATTTATACTGTCAATAAAAATGGTGTGCTAATGATTTTGTTACCCTATAAAATTAAATCAGGATCTGTTTTTTGGCAATTTTTATGTTGGTTTAAATGTTTTAAGATGAATTGAGCATCAAAAGATTCAGCATTATGAGCTATACAGATAATTTTTTTTTTAATTCAACACTGGGAACAAGCGTAAAATCTACGAAATCATGTACTGGATTGTCACCCGCAAAGACAAATTCACGAATCAACTCGCAGTGTTCGCACGGTTTCTTAGTGTCCTGTTCAGCGACACACCACGAGCAGACTTGTCGAGCTACACAGAGATTAACCTCTTTCAAAACATTAAAACCAGAATCTACAGGTGTAGGTGATATGTAGCAATTATGATCATATTCACGCTCGCCGCCACATGTCCTACAATAAGAAAAAGCACATTTGTGATGTTTATCTTTTGAAAGATCAACCAAATGCGAGCACACATCACACATTCGAAATACATCGCAAACGCTTTTTGTGGAGGAAGACGAATTCCTTTTTGATGGCGATTGAAGCAATTATCACTAAAAGAGAGATGCAAGCATTATTCACATTTTCGTCCTGTGGTGTATGCTTCATCAGGGTTTTTACATTCCGGCTGCGACAAACATGCCTCACATTTTTGCGAGCACCTACGGTCATTGATGTTTTCATAACCCTTGTTACAATGTGTACACAATTTTCTAGTTGAAGCCGTAGCCGTCAAATTCAAAATTGTCTGAAAATGACAAGTGTCGCTATCATACAAAAAATGTACAGTATGTGCAGGGATTTGACCTGCTTCGATAAAATATCGTGTGCCATTGAAAGAGGTTGGCAGTCGCCGCCGCCGAAAGTTCTGAGATCAAAAGCGATAATAGCAATTTGTTCATTGATAACATATTTTTGGAATTTATCAATTTCAAAAAAACCGCATCCTTCCGACGATATTTCCGCAAGTGCATTGCGTGTTAGCTCTCGTGCTCATACCGTCTATAGGATGGAATTTTGCTTGCGAGTAGCATACCATTCTGAATTTTTTCCCTCATTTCTTAATTGACCGCGTTCACCATAAATTTTACCTGAAAAAATCGCCCGAGGGAGACATGAATTATCGCGATTTTGTATTGCTAAAATGGACCTTTCGTTAATCACATCTCTAGTTAAAAACCCCACAACCGAGCCCTATAGGATTATGAACACACTCAATTGTTATTTGAAAGCTGTCATCTATTCGAAACTCGGCGACAATCTGTGTGACTATAAAAGTCAAATTCCACAGGTCTTCAAAGGGACAATCGCGTACGTAACGGAAAGACAACGCTGCATCATCTTGGGATAATCTTTCCCCGATGAATTTGTTTCCGATAAAATCAAGAGTAGCTTAAGGTTTTAATAAATACTGAAAAAGCTCTTTAGTCGCCGATTCAAGCCACTCGATGGGGCAAATTGTTTCATGAGGGTCATACCGAACCCGGTAGTGTGGGGATACTGATTTCGTCACTAAAATGATCTCAATATATAGGAATATAAACGGAGATCTTAATTTAATCATTATAGTGATGCCATCAACGACCCACTAAAAAACACCACCCTTTCTCCTTGGCAGGAATCCCCCCGGAACCGCTTTCGCATTACTTTAGGAGGAGCCATTTCTTTTCTACTAGGGCTTCTGCTGTTTTTCTTTTCTTTGGCTCCTTGTCTCAACTAGGATGTACGCATCGTCCGCAGTATGTGCGGTGGTACCGCATATCGGGCTCGTCGGCTTTCAACATCCCGGTTGGCAGTGATAGGTTGGATTGCCTCTGGTTCCTGCTAGTTTCTTATCTTCAAAAATATGTCCCTCCATGACCCAACCAAGATGTACGCATCGTCCTCATCAGCACGGAAATGTCGTGCACGGGGCTCGTTGGCCTTCGAGCATCTTGGTTGGGCATGGTTGGATCTGACTAGTTACTTCTTCCAGCGCCTAACTGCACGCATTGTCCTCATCAGCGGATTGTGTTTCCCGCATCGGGCTCGTCAGTCTTCGGCAAATTAGGGATTGGGTGTTTTCCTTTCTGACACGAGCACTTGCGTGTCCTGGATGATGCATTAACAGTCTCTTAGGTGACCTTCTTCCTTCTTCTTACGGACGATGGTTTCAACGAAGGTAGCTACACTATCCCACCGTTCCTTGCTTTGTAGCATCACGCTGACAATATTTTCCGGCGTTGTAACTCCAATCTCGGTTTCCAACCTGTGTTTGGATTCGGCCCAGCGTTCGCACTCGATGAATGTGTGACTTGCGTCATCGATTTATGCCTCCCAGTAGCCATACTTTGCACTACTTACTTCCTTCCTCTTGTGCAGGTAGGATCGAAAGTACCCATGCCCTTAGAGGAATTGAGTAACATAGTAGTTCGTTTCACCGTGGTTACGATTCAGCCATGTGCTTAGCTGCTGTATCAGCTTTGCCGTACATCTTCCTCGATGGTCGGTATTCCACTGTTGTTGCCACTTTTCCATGGAGAGAGCTCTGCCTTCCTCTTTGGCAATGTGCTTGCCAACTTCTGCTGTTCTTTCATAAACTAGCTTTTTCTCCTAGGCCAAAAGGTCAATCAGTAGCACCCCCGCGATCATTAGTATTGCTGGTTCTGTTACCGTGCAATAGTAGCTCGCTATTCCGAGCGCCCCTCTCTGTTGGATCGCTGCCTTTTTTCTTCTATATTTTTCATGACGTAGCGCTTCTGCCCATATCTCTGCTCCATACAGCATGATGGACTGAGTCACCGTCATTAGAAGTCGACGTTTGCTCGTTCTCGGGCCGTGGACATTAGCCATAGCCTGCTCAGTGCCGTCGTCACTCCTGCTGCTTTATCTGCTGCTTCGCTTATCCGTTTCCAGAAGGAGAGCTTGTTATCCATCCAGATTCCGAGATGCCTTATGACTTTCTTGGTCGTAACTGTCGCCGGTCATACCCGCATCGGTATCTCCGTAGGTATATGCTTCTTTGTTATTAATATCAGCTCAGTTTTTTTCCGCAGCAAGGTCTAGCCCGTGGTCTTCCATCCAAACGATCACACGACGCTTGACCCTGTCGAGCTTCCACTGCAGTTCCTCCGTAGTTCTTGCAACAATCACCGCAAGGATGTCGTCCGCGCACCCCATGAGGTATGTGACGGCCGGCATCTCCATTCTCAGAATTCCATCGTGGGACACATTCCAAAGGTCTGGACCCAGAATCAAGCCCTGGGCTGCTTCAGCCGTGATTTGCTTTCTTCTCGTTCCGTCTGTGGTGTCATAAATCAGCACTCTAGCCGAGAGATGGCTTTTTACTATACACATCAGATACTCTGGTTTTTTTTTAAGTTTTCCAGAGCTTTGATGATTTCCGTCCATCTGGCCGAGTAAAAGGCATTTTTCACATCAAGAATTGCTACTAAAACAGTTTTCTTGGTATACCAGCTTCCCTTTTCCACATTTTCAATGGTCTCTATTACTTCTTGGATCGAGTTTGTCGTCGATCTACCTTTTCTAAACCCGTACTGCCTCTCAGAGAGATCTCCCGCCGCTTGTACAGCTGCAAGTAGTCGCGGCTTCAGCGTCTTCTCGTACAGTTTCCCTGTAGTGTTCAACAAACACAGAGGTCTATATGCTGAAGGGGACTGCGGATCACCTTTTCCTTTGCTGATCAGTGCCAGACGCTGTACTGTCCACTGTTCGTGGAAGAGACCAGCCCTAAGACAACTGTTCAGCATGTTCAATAAGATCTGCGGGCATGTGGCAGCTATTTCTTTCAGTGCTTCTCCTGGGATTCCATCCGGCCCTGGACCTTTTCTGTTTTGTAGATAACTCACGGCTGTCCTTAGTTCCTCCTCGTCAAAGAGTGGGATCTCCGTTGTC